>SNQJ01S0039366.1:5171-52580 GCA_010110895.2 Picea sitchensis
TCATCTTGTACTTGAACATTTAAGTGGGGTAAAAGGAGGTTTCCCCCTCGAAGAGGCTTATTATCTGAAATTATCTCTTTTTCAAGGTGTTGAGTACTTTTTCTGAGGTTTTTCTATGCTATATTGATATTTGGTTCCTAACACTTAGACATTACACTTGGGCCCGGACTGTCATCAATGAGGCAATAATGGGCGATCTTATCCATAATTTTTGCAGAAATATAAAAAGGGGGATTTTTTACAGGGTATATAAAGTTATGTACACGTAATTTATTTACAGATGAATCCTCTTCAATTGCCTCTTCAGAGAGGTTGGCTACAACAAAATATTTTCCTTCCATGAAATGTTTCAGATGCCTCTGTTGTTCAGGGAGGACAACCATGTCTAGAAGGGTTGCATCTTCTTTGATGTTGGCCAACTAATTTAGGAAATTTTTTTTGGAAGAGGGTAGAGGGTAAGTAGTTCCTTGACTGTCAAGAACCTTAGGAACTTGAATATTAGCAGCTGGTGAGGATGATCTCGGGCTAGAAGAATTCAGGGAGGATCATATTTTCCTTTGGGAGCATAGGATTTGTTCCTAGTATTGATGATCATGAAATCTTCTGGCTCTACAAAATCTAGGACAATGATGGTAGTTTCTGGTATTTTACCAAATATATTATCTCTGGCACTCTTCTTTACCTCAAATGTGGTTTCCTCATGGTTTTCCTCGCAAACGTTGCACTAGCTTTGAATCATGGTAGATTTAGGCTGAAAAATATTTTTGACTGGATTTCTAAAGGGGGTGAAAAATAGGATGAAGCTTTAGGGGTGGGAGGGGAGATGTTTCCCTTTCGCTCATATGCTATCATATGATTATTTATGTCTTGTACGTGTTTTAAGATTGAGGGCATGCCCATCTGTTTAACCGATTCTCCCTGAGGAAGACCTGTTCTTTCGAGTTGTTCTTCATACTCCAAACACATATGCAGAGCAGAACCTAGGTTATCAATGGATTTTTCCTCAAGCCTATGATGGTAGGGAGAAGGTAATGCATTATAATAATGCATGAAAGTGGCTTGGTTTTGAGGTCGAATGAGTTAAGGGATTTGATTATAATAACTTATAATAATGAATTATAATAACTTAGTTAAACACAAGTTGAAGGACTTGATGGTCTCACCATATTTATAAGCGATGTTATTGTACTCTCGTAACTGCTTAATTGGGATTTTAGATTTCCCATACGTGGATTTGAACCAATAGACTAACTCCTCCCAAGTAGACAAAATCTTAGGAGGAAGGTCAAAGAAATCGGCTGCTGCCTTTCCTTCCAAGGAATTGACAAATAAGCACATGAAAGTATCGTTGTCATTGACTCCTATGTTGTGACAAGCATTAGAAAATACCACTAGGTGTTCATTTGTAGTGACAATTTTATTCCCCGAAAACCTAGGAATGTGCTCTTTGAATTTAGGAAGTGGATGAGTAGTAGGTGCTAGGTTAAGAGGAGAGGAAACATGCTACGATGTGTGTTGGCCCTTGACCAAGTTTCGAAGAGTACTTGTTCATACTTGACCACTTTTGGGATTGCGACAACTTACCAAGGAAGGAGCGCAATGCGAAGCAGAAAATAAGGAAGAAAGACCTATTTTGGGGGTCCATTTTAGGGTTTTGGGTTGATGTAACGGGAAAGGGATGTCAGCCCGTGGGTTTACCCATGTTTAGGCCCACTTTGTAATCTATAAATAGGCAATGTAGATAGTAAGATAGGAGGAGATAGTAATGTAGTACATCTATGTGATGTATCAATGAAAGCTTAGTGCTAGTAATTGGATCTATGTGATTGGATGTATCTTAGAGTGCTTTGTGCATGAGATCAGAGAGCTAAGTGCAGGTTGTTATAGTCTAAAGAGAAAGGAAGAAGGATGTAGCAAGCTGTGCATATCTTCTGTCTTGTGCAAAGTAAGGGTCATTAGAGCTCTGTGTTGTAACTACTTGACCATGATAATATAAAGAAGGCTTTGTGGACGTAGCCCTAGGGTGGGGGTGAACCACAGTAACTATGTGTATAGTGCTTTATGCTTCGCTCTTATGTATTTATCTCTTTCTTGGCTAAGTGTTTGATGTGATTAAGTAGATCTAGTTATGTTTTGTTCTGTTGATGAATGAATGAACATTAGATATGATATATGAGATGCTTAGTGCTTGATCTATTGAATCTAACCTATATTTCTATGGATAAGTACTGAATCATTCTTAGTATAAGTATTCACTGCGATTCTTTGTGCCTTCTGTGAAGTATATTAATGAATGTATGCTAAGGAATAACGGCTGCTAAGTGCGTTGTAAGAAAGATAATCATAGATCTGTGTCCCAGCTAAGGTTGCAGACACCTGAGTCTTGCAACCACCCCTACCTCTACCTCGGGTGAGACTTCATATACTTCGCAGGTGTTGCCGAAAGGGCCAGTAGTTAGGGATTTGTTGGTGTGCTCTTGAGCGTTGAACCCTGGGTCTACCCCTGTGCCAACAAATGGTTCCACTGCTGGGACCTGAAACTATGATTGCTGGGAACCGAAGATGAAGAAGCTTTGCGTGAAATAAGCTATGTGCGTAGATCTATTTCTCTAGTGTGCAGTGTTCTATTTGACCTGAGAAGCTTTGTGCCAAGAAAAAAGGTCAGATTTGAAGAAAGAGAGGTCAGATATGAAGAAAAGAAGTCAGATCTATGAAGAAAAAGGTAAGATCTGTAATCTCTATGCCTTGATAAAGGTAAGAATAGTTAAAAGTCTTAGATCTTGAAGCTTTGTGCTCTGCAGAAGTAAGATAAGTGAAATTTTTTGTTTCTAAAGCATGGATCTAGGTATGTTTGATAGATTTTGTCCTAGATTCAAAACTAGGGCATTAATAGATGAAAGAAAGCTTGATATGAATAGATCTGATAAATATAGTGATAGATATGTTATACCTATGCATTGAAAGAATGTCTAGACTAACAAGTGGATGCAGGATCCTAGAAAAAGTTTTTTGCAGGCTAGCCACCATGATCCTGGTGCGTAGTAAAGAAGGAGTTGGAGAACATCTAAATGGATGAGAGGATTAACCCTTTGTTATATTTGTAGATGACTGAGACATCTTGCTAAAGAATGCCATGGGAGAAGACCTAGTTTCCTCTGTTGTAAGGCTATGGACCATGAAGTATTGGATTTCCCAAGAATGATTGCTAGGCTTGAGAAGCTAAATATGGAACAAGAAAACCCTGAGGGAGATCAAGAGAACAAGATTATAGCAGAAACCCAGAAAGAATCAGAAAAGATATTGCTACAGATGAAAGATACCTTGAATGACCACAGACATGTTAGGCTATCAGAGATCTTGAAAGAAAAGGGGCAAATCGAAGCAAGAATAGGGGACTTTGACATTAACTGTACTCTGGATGAAGAAGTGCAAGTGAACATTATTCCAGAAAGAACTTGGGAAGATATAGGGAAGCCTTCCATGATCCCTTCCCTAGGAGGAACAGGTTTCTTCAGAGGAAAGATAGTAGACCTATGTGGAAGGCTCGCCTGGATACCTATGACTGTCAATGGAACTTCTACAGAGGAAGACTTTGAGGTCATTAAATTTGTTTAAGACACCGCCCCGTTTACCATGCTCATAGGAAAACCCTGGATTGATAGAGAACAGGCCAGACGAAGAGAAGAAGAGAAAGTTTTGGAACAGAAGAAGCAAGAGTTAAAGGACTTTATGACCAGAAGGATCACACACTTGATTGAAGAATAGAAGAGTAGATCACAAATATTTAATATTAGTACCTTTGATGTCGAATCTAAGAGAACACTTGAGGATCTACAGAAGATAGAGTTACCTATTTTTGATACAGAAGAAGTATTATCAAGGAACCCTAAGAAATATTTTCCACAGCGCGAAGTAACTAAGACCACAGAAGATAAACATCAGAATGGTAAAAGCATTACTGAAACGAAACTCAATGGGAAGAAGGCTAGAAAGTTAAGAAAGAAAAGGGTTAATACTGTAAGGTTACAAGAGGTTCTAGAGGACACTTCGTAGCAACAAGAATTGTAGAATTGGACCTTCGTTGAGATATCAGAACAATGACATAGAATACTTTGCCATGACGAAGCAATATAGTCATTGGAACCGATATACCCGTTCGACCACTGCTCCAAACGGATCGAAAAGAAGTTATGGGTTACCACTAGACCGTTGGATAGCACCATAATGGATAGAATAGAGTTAATGAAGTCCCCATGTCCATTGCAAGCAGACCGTTGCTAAGATTTCCTACTTAACCTGTCACGCTACGCACCGAGAATACTTTTTTCTAACTGAGAATCTGAGTGTGAACTCTAAGATTTACTTACCCTAAGATCATTGTCTTACTATTCGTTGTCGTCTCTGAATTCCTTTTGCACCCAAGCCAACTAACCCAAGTTTGTATGTTGAATGAGCTCAGCAGTACTGAGAAAATTGTTGAAGAAGTTATAATTGATTTAATGGCTGAGAGAGTCATGTCAGAACGCGAAATGTCTACAGGCATACAGGCATCATCCTCGGGCGTACTTCCAGCTTCCCCCTCCACTGCTTGAGTAGTGCCATCCTGACTGCCTTCGGAAAGACGATCTAAGCTAGGAAACGACTTCACCACTGTGAATATGATCCCAAGCATCTTGCCTAAATATATCCCACCACTAAGCGGACCAGTGAATCGAGACTCTGTACCCAGAGACTTCAACTATGTTGTAGTCACTGCGTACCTCCCGAAAGGGGTGGGCATAGTTCATGCTGACCAGGAGAAGATCACCATGCTGAAATTCAGTGATTTTAACCTTGGAGATCACAAGGTATATAGTATTCTATCCCCACACAAGTATTTGACTATTACAAAAGGAAATAACCCCAAGATTGTACCGTAACAATGGACCCATAACCTTGTGCAGTCAACCCTCCTCAACATAATGAAGATTCCACATTTCAGGAGGCATCAGGAAGTAAATGCATTTGTTTGACTATTGTTGTCCTCCTACCACGGAGGATACCTATGGTTGGACTGGCGCATCAATGTGGATTCGATTCTGATCAATCAGATCACTGGGCTAAGCATGCAGGGCCCTGACCCGTAGGACTTTTACCCTGGAAAGATTGCAGATCATGCTCTCGCTCAACGAATAAAAGACACATATGGAAATATAGAGAAATGAACGCGAGTTTACATGGTAGCCTCCATTGAGAATGCAACATTATGCTTTGGTTTCTAGCTGATTGCAGGCAAATTAGTCTGAAAAAACAGACCTCCACAGGTGACTGGATTTGTAGTTGATCTTGCAGGGAAGTGCGCGGAGGGACTACAAATGAACTAGGTGAAATATCTTATAAATCAGTTAGATCTTGACTGTAGACAAGCGTAGGACCAAGGGTATGAGTTCCAATTTAGCTGGTTACTCATACTCATCGCCTTCATCGCGTGGGTACTGCCCGAGGGAGCCGCATTTTCGGAGATTGAACCCTTCGAACCCTTGGCTATGAAGTTTTGTATGCTTTGGTACTCCAACGACATGAACAAACAATGGCAGTCCAATTCCATCTTCCATGCGTACTACACTCAGTTGAGGAATTCCATTCAGTCTACACTGCGCATTACACCCAATGCTCTTCATAGGTTTCGAACTTTGATGAAATTCAGTGCAGATCGTCACTTCACCTACATCACAGCACACGCAGACGAGCACAAACAACAACTCTAGTCATATTACAAGATGACAAAAGATGACCTGGAGGATATTACCAAGGAATGGTCAGAAGACCTCCTTGTTGTAGCATACCCCGCAGAGATGTCCGAAATAGATAGCCTTGAAGCTATGCCAGATACACCAGGACCACGCAAGACTAAGAAGGAGGTGGAAGTTTAAGATATCCACAACGCATCCATGAAGACTGCTTCGTTCTCACCTGCAAAGGGAGGTGATGATGAAGAACTAGGGGCCACATAAGTTGAGCAGAGCAAAGGCGAGGTTACCCCGCTTAGGGACGAGGCAGATCCCTCCAAGAAAAGGAAGATTACCCCACCAAGGCCCTCATCCAGAAAGAAAACTAAGGCCACCTAGACCACGCTTAAGACTATGCTTATCCTGGATGATTTTGACTTCTTAATTGTAGCGTTGAATGATGTTTGATTAGATCTCGGGGAAAATCAAGAAGCAAAGTAGGAGGAACTATTCTGTTGGATCATGGGCGAATTCAAAGAAGCACAACGGCACTTCAGTCCAACCAAGTCATTTCTGCGGCACCATTAACAATGGAAATATCAAGAAAAGGTGATGAGCCCACATAGTTACGCCAGATCATCGAGAAAGTCGAAGCTCACCTTTGACGAGCTCATTAAGACATAGAGAAATCCACCCAGGATTTGGCGCAAGCATAGAGTGCACATGAAGAGAAACAGAGAAAGGAAGAATAGGAGCATATTGACTTACAAGCAAAATGGGAGGAGGAAAAATCCCAGTTATAGAAGAGCAAGGAACAGTTGCTAACAGAGCAACTTGAAAAACAAGAAAGAGTTCACAAGGCACTGTGCTCTATGATGATCATAGAAGTGAAGATGGAAGATCGTCTTCCACAGTAGGTGACCCAACTGGAAGAAGTGATCCAACAACTTCAACAACGCATCATGGATCTGAAGCTCTGCACCATGCCTGAGACACCCCAAGAGATAAGAGATCTAAGAGAGGCCACTGCTCGAAGCCCAGTCGATCGATTAAAAACTTTGGATTTAGAATGTAGACAACTAAGCACCAGAAACACCCAAACCTATAAAACCCTCACAGAGAATCCATAATTGCAGACATTGGAGGCACAACTCCATGAAGAAAAGAAGCATGCAAATGTGCTACAAGCGCAGCTGAAGTCTATGACCCCAGTCGAAAGAATGAAGAGGTTTGTAGAGCAACGCACGACCCAACAACGAGTACACACGCTGCAAAGTAAAGTAATGGGTGTCTCTCAATGACAACAACCACTCAAAGAGAAGGCATGCCAACTGTTCGCTGAACTAGAAATCCAGGGAGATGAACTCGAGTAGGGTTCCATCACTGCAGAACAATGCCTGGAAGGACCGCTCAATGATATAGTAATCCAGGAATTTACTGAACAATAGGTTGTCGCACTGTAGTAGGTCGAAGCATCTTGAGCCAAGCTTGAGGCGTTCGAAGCGGAATTGGTCAGACCCGAGTGACTCAGGACGAGTCACAGGTGAGTGTTGGGGGCTTGTTGGCCCTTGACCAAGTTTTGAAGAGTACTTGGTCATACTTGACCAGTTTTGGGACCGTGACAGCTTGCCAAGGAAGGAGCGCAATGTGAAGCATAAAATAAGGAAGCAATACCTATTTTTGGGGTCCATTTTAGGGTTTTGTGTTGATGTAATGGGAAAGGGGTGTCAACTCATGGGTTTACATACATTTAGGCCCATTTTGTAATCTATAAATATTGTAGATAGTAAGATAGGAGGAGATAGTAATGTAGTACATCTATGTGATGTATGAATGAAAGATTAGTGCTAGTAATTGGATCTGTGTGATCGGATGTATCTTAGAGTGCTCTGTGCATGAGATCAAAGAGCTAAGTGCATGTTGTTATAGTTTGAAGAGAAAGGAAGAAGGATCTAGCGAGCTGTGCAGATATTTTGTCTTGTGCAAAGTAAGGGTCATTAGAGCTCTGTGTTGTAACTGCTTGACCGTGATAATATAAAGAAGGCTTTGTGGACGTAGCCCTAGGGTGGGGGTGAACCATGGTAACTGTGTGTATAGTGATTTGTTCTTCACTCTTATGTATTTATCTCTTTCTTGGATAAGTTCTTGATGTGATTAAGTAGATCTAGTTATGCTCTATGTTGTTGATTAATGAATGAACATTAGATCTGATATATGAGATGCTTAGTGCTTGATCTGTTGAATCTAACCTATATTTCTGTGGATAAGTACTGAATCATTCTTAGTATAAGTATTCATTGTGATTATCTGTGCCTTCTGTGAAGTATATTAATGAATGTATGCTAAGGAATAACTGATGCTAAGTGTGTTGTAAGAAAGATAATCACAGATCTGTGTCCCAGTTAAGGTTGCAGACACCTGAGTCTTGCAACCACCCTTGCCTCTACCTCAAGTGAGACTTCATCTACTTCATAGGTGTTGTCGAAAGGGCCGATAGTTAGGTCTTTGTTGGTGTTACCTTGAGTGTTGAACCCTGGGTCTGCCCCTGTGCCAACAATGTGGTTGTAGCATCTTCTTGAAATTGAAAAAGACCATAATTTTTAATGACTTTGGTGGAGTTTGTGGTAGATTGGACAGGGACATGGTGGCTGTATAAGCAACCAATCACTGTCGAATCTGAAGACTGAGAGGAGGAAGCACTTCCAATGCCACTAGATCCACCACTAGATGCCATCTTGTGGATGATAGGTGAGGGGGAGAAAGACGAACTGGATGAATCAGACAAGGTTCTCCTTAGATAACTTTTTTGGGTAGATAAAACAACATTTTTTCTTCCTATTTCAACAATAGTATTAATTTCAGGTGATAAGCCTCTTCTTCTCCTAGAAACACGAGAGTCTAAGGACATGAAAAGAAGGTCAAAGATGAAGGAACAAGAAGGTTATTGTTGATTTCTAGGTTGTCTACATCTAGCTTCCCAATGTTCTTAGGAACTAATGTCTCGTTCAATTGTTGCCCATGAATGATTAAGTTCAGCCCGAGTATTAGCAATGTCTAAAATGGTGTTAAAAAAATTCAAAGAAATGCTGGTATGGTCTTGAAGATTGGGCTCAATATTGGGTTTCCTTGCAATAGGTACAATCATTAAGAAATAAAACAATCAAAGGATCAATATCATCAAAATAGGTGTATTCGATGATAATCAATCATAAAAATAAACCACAGAGATATTGAAGATATCCCCAGTATGGTCACCAAATAAATGTTGAGGAAAAGTTATGAAATGATCTTACTCAATCATTTTCAGATCTTGCTTGGCTAAAGCAAGATAGACAGGAATATCACCCTATGTTTATAGCCATCAAAATTTGTATCCTAATACACAAGTATTGATTACAAGTGCTTAGGCTGAGTTTTTTTATTGATGAAAGATTACTGGAAAATTCATTATTTATGTAATTTTCTTAATATAACAGATGTTGAAATAAATATAGAGACAGAAGTAAATACACCAAGTCAATAATCAAAACCGATGAGACATAAAGAAATCGTTTAGTTCATTCCAATTCGTCAAAAGAATCGTTCTCTTTATAAAATTCCCTCAGGAAGTTTTGGACCAAAGTCAAACTTAGATGTCCCCAATGAATCATACAAAAGGACTTCTAACAGAAAGTAAAAAACTGAACTTTAAAAGATGGATCAACTTACCACATATTGCTGCCCACTCTCCTCTTCACAATAGCCTTTGCCAGTCATGAAATTTAATTCACAAATAGAAAATTCTACACGGACTATCAAAGATAGATCAACACCTCTGAAAAACAAGTGTCTGAATGATGTAACTCAACCCTAAATATTGCTATCTATAATAGGACCCTATTATCATAAAAGAGAATTAGGCTTCCAATGAATTAAAGAATGAATGAAAACTGAATTATCTCAACAAAACTCAAAGAGAAGACTTTAGTATGCTTCTCCTTCTATTCTCCTCTTGTTCCTCCTTTTCCTTTTGCCTTTAATCAATTAGAGTTAGTTTAAGTAGTTGAACTACTGCTTTAGTTAAGTTAACTCAAAGACAACAAAATTTTTAGTTAAGGGGGAAAAGTAATAAAATCATAATAAGGGTTTTTAATAAATAATAACTAGTAGGTGGGACCCCTTGTGACTCCCTTTAATTCTTTAACAATCATAACACAACTAGTTAATCAAACAAAACATCCCTCCTTGTGACTCCCATCATCACTTTCATATTTTGACAATTTATATCAATGATAATTGAAATTATTTCCAAAAAAATATTACCATATATCCAAAAATAGTGTGTTGTCCAAAATTTCAAAAGTCAATTGTTCTCAACAATCAAAATAAAAAAACTTAAAATCCATATTTTCCACTCTCGGAGGCAATCTTTCCCTTGTTGTTACTTTCACCTTTTGATCGCTCTGAATTTTTCGTAGGTTGTGTGGAGACTTTAGGCCTAATCTCACTGATCACATGAGAGAAATCATCTCTCAAATGCATGCAACAAGACACATATTTGGCAGAGTCATTTGAGGGTGAGGAAGGGGCAGCAACGACTTTTGCTTTGTCAGGGGCATGGTGGGCCTTGGTTTTTAACCTTTTTCTTTCATGGGAGGACTATACTGGTGAGTGGACAGGGGAATATTGGACAATTTGATTAACAGGTGGAGGGGCAAGTAGAGACAAGTTAGGCTAGCCAAGATGTTGGGAGACTGTCGGGTGGACAATCTATTTCCATCCATCGTTTTTAGGGATTCCAGGTTGTAGTGAAACATGAGGGGATACTGGGATACCAGGTACCTATGGGGCTTGGAAGGGAGGCCTTTCAGGCCTAGGTTGGACCACTCCTTGCCCAATCCAGTTAAAAATCCATCTTGAAATAGTTGGCCTAAATCTTGTGAGTATGCATCAAAGTGTATAGAGAACCTTGGCCTTATAGGGCCCCTATTCCAATTTCCTCTTCCTCTGTTACCTCGACCATGGCTACCTCTACTAAAAAATCTCACTCCTGTATGCATTATTGATTAGAAAATAGTTTCTTCAACAACCATACATGACAAATCTTTTAAATATGAAACAAAATTTGGCTCAACAACATATCAGACTCATGCAATCCAAACCATACAAATTGTTTAATGCTTGTCAATGAGCAGGGGGTGAACAAGGGTTCTTGGATATGTGAGGGATTGTATTGAGAGAAAAATGTTAAAATGAGGGGGAAAAGATCATGATTACTGCTCACAACATCAAACAATCAACTGTATCGTAAATCAAAAGAATATATAACTGTAATTTATCCATGTGCGATCCTTTAACTGTCATAATACATAATTTATCTTAACTATAGTTAAATTTTAAGATCAGGGAGTGGATATTGAATATGGGAAGGAAAGGGGAGTTGTAATGTGCGAAAAGTGAAATAATGGTAGGGAAAAAAATTAATATTGTTCGAAAAACCAATTAAGTAATCCATAAAAACAATTTTGTATCCAATACAAACGATCCAACAATAATTAAAAAATTACCGTGTGTTAAAACTTGTTCACTGTCCCACATTTAAATCTTCAGTCTTTTTCCATTAACACAGTCTATAATCATAGTCAAAATCACTATGCCTTTCAACAATCTTATCGAGAGATTACTTGTGTTCTTTCATTTATTTTCCTTTCATTTAAACAAAATCAAAAGGAACACACAGTCACATTGCTTCAAATCTAATCAACATATAAAATTATCAACCACTGCCCATAATTTGTGATTTCTTGAATCAAACATAGACAAAGGTCTTTTCATGAGTTGAACATACCCTTTTAAAACTTGCCTGATTTCATTCTTTTGACAATATTAACCATTAAAAAATGCAATGAAACCAAAATACAAAACTGGTTCTTCATTTATGATGGTGAAATAAAACAAAATAATGCACGATGTCTCCATAAACCATACATAGTAAACAACCAAGTCAAAGTCATCAATTTTCCAATTTGCAATGATCACAATCAAGAATAATCAAACACACAGTAGCTAGAAACTACAATTTGACACCATGTTATAGGAACACAACGACCAACACATAATGAAAAGAAGCAACCCTCTGATTGTAGGTTACCATTTACTCCCAATCAACCATATTAATCAAAAAAATGAGTTGGGTTATCGATTCAACTGTCACAACAAAAGGAGGCTGTGACTGTATACCAATTCTCATTTCCAATTACAACTTTCCAACAACTCGATCAAACAAAGATGAGACAATAATCAAAGCCACTCTCAAAACTACTCAACCAACTTATGACAATCAACAAGATACCCGACAAGAGTGTGACTGGTTGGGTTTATCAAAATCGGGCTCTTTAGCCATGAACACAAGAAATAATTAAGGGTTCGCTCGGTCACCAAAACAAAGAGAGACTGGAGGTCGACCATATCAACAGTAGGTGGGAAACCTTCGAAACAAGCATGATGGAACCACAAGATTTTATAACTCTTATCTTGTAAAATAGTGTGACAGTTCAATATCAGGTAGGGTAGGCAACGATGCAAAGGAGAAAATATTTCTCACTAGACAGTAACCAATACCAAGAACGCATAGAGGCATAACCCTCATGATTTTCTCAACAGTCGAACCAATTTATAACAATTTTTATGGAAATGTAGACCCCGGGTACTACCAACAACCCTAAAGCATACTTCTTGGCATAATGGCCACCCCATAACCAATTGTGTTGATTCCAATACCACAAAATAAGCCCACGACTAGGTGAAAAACCCATGAACATGGCTCTGGAGGATACACAGTGACCAAAAGGAGTTCAAAACATACACAACAACGCCATAACAATCGAATAAAACTCGGTATGGTTACCATTAATTGCAAGGAGGCGGCCAACAAGGCTAAACAGAGAGAAACTCTCCAACAAAATACCCATAACTACTTAAAACAATAGTGAGCCATCACAGTTTCCATCACATAGAACAACCAACAAAATCACAACTTCAACCATCAATTTTTCCATTTGCAAATGAATAACCACATAATCATTCCATAGAAAACACCCACACATTTAGACAATTGTCAATCTCAGGAAAACAAAAACCAACACATTACCGAGCCAATTTTCATTTCATACATAGAGCGAATTCATGGATGGGTGAAAAGAACCATACCTGTAACAAATGTCTTTAAAAAGGGAGAGTTGGTCGAGCAGTTCCTTCCAGGCCTGAATCTCGAAGCTTAACCACAACAAAACCAAATGAACAATAACCATGCTAGGGTGACGACCCAATGGGAGAAGTATGGAGTGACGTACATTTACTACACGTCACTTCCATCCTCCACTCCATTCAATTTCATAGTACATGACAACCATCCAAAACCATACCATTAATCCCATGCCATTAATTCCATGCATCAAAACTTGCACATATTTCTTACCAATTGCACCACCCCAATCCATATTAACCATTGCCAAAACCATACCATAACATATATCAAATGTGCCCAATATAACTCAATATAAATCGTATAGCCACTAACGATTGCTAGTTAGGACTAACACTAATTCCTTTTTATTTCATTTTCACATAGCATAGCATAGCATAGTATAGTTCCTCTTCTTGGATTTTTTTTTTATAAGTCTCTTTCCATTTCTCTTGTTTCTTGTTGTTACTAACATGTGTCTTGTGCAGGTGTAACAGGTAATGAATCATGGCGACGATATCAAATGTAATAATAGTAAATATAATCAATTCATAACATGGAATTTAGAGCTTAGAATAACGAAACCAACACATAAAATGCATTATTCATCTTCCATTTTTTCGCATACAAAACCAAGACTGCATCATCAATCATATAGAATCTTGCAAGAAACATCAAAACAATAGCATAAAATGTGTGATAAGACTATCTCGGAGCCTCCAATCTACAATGGGGTCCCACCTACTAGTAATATATATCATTAGCATAGTTTAAATAATAGGCTTTAGCAATACTTTGCGGGAGAAATCCTCGTTGGGATTTGAATCATCAACACTCCCTTGTCATATGGGATTCTTGGTTTTGACTCTAACTCGGTTCTCACATAATCTACTCTACAAACCATCGGTTTGGCGGCAGGGAGCTCTAACGCTCCCTTGCAAGGATCCGTCGTGGGCACCACTGTCCTGTTCAATCCTATTCCTTACGGTGGGGGTCACATCCCTCCTCCGTCCCCTTCTCTTGGTGGCACGTTTCAACAGACAATTGGGCCTAATACCAACTATAGTTTGTTTAGTGGAGGGAGCCAAGGACCTTCATCCTACAGGATTCCGATGGGATCAATGTCGTTTCCTTTGTTTGGTGCATTTGGAAATAACGTTTTTTCTTTGTCTACATTCTCGACTGGGGGAAACCCCATATTTTTCCAAAAAAACCTTGCGCAAGGTTTCATTCCTTCACAAGGAGTGATGACATGAGTTTACTCCTCGCAAGGTCTTAGGAATCCTTGGTAGGGCTCATTTCCCTCATAGGGGATGCTAATCGGGGGAAACCCCTCCCATGCTATGTGGACCCTAGGAAAGGTTCAATACCTATGCTGGGAGGGTCGGTTGGGGGCATCCCCAACCAAGGTCCTTGGAACACTGTATAGGGAGCAATCCCTACTCAATCCATGTCATCTAACTTCAGGAATCATCCGACGATACAACATCAGACACAAATTCCTTTCGCTGGACATGGCCATCATGGAATGTATCAAAACCTTGGCCAACAGTCAAACTTTTCCTAGAAACCTGGTGCCATTCAAAATCCAGGACTCTCTTTTCATGTAAATACTCCGCAACCGAGACTACCTTTTCTAGAAACTATGCATTTTCTAGACCTATCGATATTGTTAAATGAATCGATTTGTCATGATCCATGTTGGCCCTCCATGTCGACTAAGTTTCCTTCCAATATCCCTAAGTTTGAGGGAAAGACTGAAGAAGATCCAAGTGATCACGTGACGACTTTTCATTTGTGGTGCTCATCCAACTCATTTAAGGATGACTTCATTTAGTTGCACTTATTTCAATGCACTCTTATAGAGGGTGCAGCCAAATGGTATATCGAGCTTGACAACTCGAAGTATTCTTACTTTAATGACCTGGCTATGGTTTTCTTGAACCATTTCTAGTTTCCATTGAGATACGATGCCAACACTGAGTTGCTAGTGAACTTTGAGCAAATGAAATATGATCATATCTCGAATCACATCCAAGAATGGCGGCAACGAAAGAGTCTGATTAAAGTCAAGGTCCCTCCTGCATTATTTCTCGAGTGGTTCTTCAAGTCTTTGGTTCCTTGTGTGTTCAAAGATGTAGCAACGTCCAGGGTTTTTTATGAAGAAGAGGCTATTAGGAGAGTTCAACAGCTGGAACTGATTTACTCCAAGTCCGACATGCTATACGAGATCTTACCCAATGCACCACGGTAAAATCTCGACAAATACAAAAACAATTTTGGGCCTCACGTTGATGGTATAGTAGGCTTAGCACAAAGAAATTCCACAGATCTGTTGTCTAATCAATTACAATAGTTATCGATTCAACAGACTATGTCCAACCAAACTCTTAGTTCGACGGCCCCCATAACCCAGACATCGGATGTATATAGTGTGCAATCGAAAACTCCCAAGGCTAACCAACAAATTGAGGGAAAGGTGAAACAAAAAAATAAGAAGGGTAAGGGGGATAAGAAGGCTACAAGTAATGTTGGCGAGGGAAAAAATGAAAAGAGAAATGTGAAGTTTCCTTGTAAGCTTTGCACGGATGACCACTTGAATCACCTATGCCCTTAGCTTGCGGAAACCCAAAATCTGTTGGCACAAAAAAACCTACTGTGTTGAGGAACCCTTTTCCATAAGGGAAAAATATGGCTCAAGATTCTCAATCTACGAGTGTAGCTAGGGGAAGTTAGGGATCCCCCACGCCTAATCGAAACAACTCGATTGCAAACATTTATATGATGAAAGCCTAATCTCATTCATCGACCAGGGATCATGACTATGAAATGCCAGTTTTGTTGAGAAGGGAAAAGAGGCCTCCAACCCATTGACTCCTATTCAAATTGAAAAGACAGTGGGAGAAATGATGACTCACATCCCTAAAGGTGCATTCAAAAAGGATTCTCATAACCTAAACATGAGGGCTTCTAAGAATTACTCCATAATTGAGGATCTGGCACAAACTCCTTATGCTATGTATGCTCTAGAGGTTTTCCAGAGTTGCCCCTCACAGAGAAAATATTTTTTGTCTTCCTTGGAGGCGGTTGAGCCCAGTAAATCAGGAATGATCATTTTTTATCCTACTGACCATAAACCTCGTCTTCCTTACCATGTCTCCTTTTAGATAGTAGTGGCATAAACCACAAAATCGTTGACACAGAACATTTTCCATACAGTGGTTGATGAGGGTGCCTCAATTTACGTGACATATTTGGCATGTTGGAAGGCCATCGACCAACCTGAGTTAGCTTCGTCACCCACATTGCTTATAGTGTTTGACATTCGATTGTTCAGACCACATAGTATAATTCAATCTTTCCTCACATAGTTGGAGGGTAAAACTGTGTGTGTCGAGGTAGAAGTAGTTGATGCGGCTCTTGCCTACAATCTTTTGTTAGGGAGGAGTTGGAGTTACGCAATGAATGCAGTTGTAGCCATTGTTTTTCAGGTCTTATGCTTTCCTCACAAAGGTTGGATTATAATCATTGACTAGTTGTCATTCTCCCATCGTGACCCTTCATCTGTGGCATCCACGATCACGATGATTGATAAATTGCAGCCAAGCACTGTCAACTTAGGTGACAGATTGTTTCCATCCTTGATGGGAACTTTTGATTATCCGTCGCCTTCCAAGGATGTTAGGTTTTTTTCGGCTGCCCCCGACCAACCGAAGGCTGCAATTTTTCAAGTTTCATCTTTTAAAATGATCTACTTTCACAACCCGTGGAATTTACCTTCCCCATCGGCTTCGATGGAAGGGGTAGGGCACCTTGGCATGGACATGACCTTATCCATTGTTGAGGTTGCGTACAACATTATCCAGCAAGCCTCGACCAACCCTGATTCGGCTCCCCCACAGGAGTTGGATCCTGTTCTCAAGCCTATTTGGGCTCAAGACTCTCTCGCCGCTCATGACCCTTTGGAATTATTATTTCCCTCTGACAAGGCAGTTCTGGAGGCAATGACTGGGCCAGACAGACGTTGGGATGATATTAATCATAGATCTTACTTCTTACCCAAGCTCAGGAGAATAGAGGTGGGAGAGTTTGTTACGACCATGAATGGAGATAGCCCTTGTCCTATTAACCCTCTACATACGTACAAAATATATGTCAAGGGAAATATGGAAAGTGTTGCTGAAATGATTCCTATCGATATCTCCAAAACCCCTGGTGTCGTGGAAAATGTCTTCGTTGGAGCGGATTTCTCTTCCTAAGAGATTCAAATCTACACATACTTTTTTAAATAATTCCACGATGTTTTTTCTTGGTCTTATGAGGAGATGCCAGGCATCGACCCACAAATTGTTGAACATGAAATCATGACTTATCCTGATGTTAAACCAGTCCAACAGAAGCTTCGCCCGGTTAATCCTCACAAAGAAACGACGATAAAGGCTGAAGTAGAGAAACTCCTCAAAGTTGGTTTCATCTACCCCGTGCAATTGACAAAATGGGTATTGAACCCTGTTCCTGTCAACAAGAATTAAGGCACGATATGAATATGTATGGAATTATGTGACTTGAACAAATCTTGCCCAAAAGATAATTTTCCAACCCCTTCTATTGACTAGATCGTTGATGAATGTGCGGGTTGCGAGATATTTTATTTCATGGATGGTTTTTCTGAGTATAATCAAATTCAAATCAAGCCTGAGGACCAACATAAACAACTTTTATTTGTCCTTGGGGTACATTCGTGTATCAAAAAATTCCTTTTGGCCTGAAGAATGCTGGAGCTACTTTTCAACGGGCCAGGTCATTTGCTTTTCACGACCCCAAACCATAGTTGAGGAATACTTGGATGATCTGGCATCATGTTCTCATAAGAGATCTGATCATCCTACCCATTTACAACTAATATTTGAGAGGTTTCTCTACTATCGAATTCGCTTGAATCCAAACAAGTGCAGTTTTTTGTGTGAAATCGGGTCGTTTATTAGGTTTCATAGTGACAAAAAAAGGGATCATGGTCAATCCTATAAAGGTTGAGGCAATAGTCCAATTGCCTCCCTCGCACACAATTCCCGAACTTCAGAGTTTATAGGAGAAATCAAATTTTCTTCGGCGTTTTGTTGCTAATTATGTCGAGATTATGAAAGGGTTCATCCAAATTTTGAAAAAAGGGGTCCCATTTTGTTGGGATGAAGCTGCTCAACGCTCTTTTGATGCGTTGAAACATGCTCTGACGTCTTCTCCTTTGCTCAGTCCTATTGATTATGGCAAGGATTTCTTGTTGTATTTGGCTACAGTAGAGTCTACAATCGGTATGGTCTTGTTCCAAGATGATGTTGTGCTCGAAGAACACGTTATCTATTATCTTAGCTGAGGCCCAGTTGCATCGGAACTCAACTACTCGAATGTTGAGAAGCTTGCTTTGCTAGTTTTTCACGTTGTTCAATGATTTAGTCACTATATATTACTTTGAAAGACCACCATCATTGTCTTCGTCAACCTCTTTCAATATGATTTAACGCGATGAGTCATTGATGGAAAAATCAGTCAATGGATAGTTATCATGCAGGAGTTTGACTTGGATTTTGTTTCAGCGAAGTTTAAAAATTCCTTGGTCTTTGCAAAGTTAATATTGGAACTTTTTGTCGAAAGTGGTGATATTTCGTCATAAGATTCACCAATTAACGAATATCTTTTTTTGATTGCATCTTCGGACCCCTGATATGGGGATATACTTGTGTATATTCAGACTTTGAAGTTCCTCGCTTCTACTTCTCGCGATGAGCATCGACGAATACGACACCGAGCATGAAAATATCTTATCCTCGATGACACTTTGTATCGTCCAGGGATGGATTGCATTCTTTGACGATGTCTTACTCATGAAGAAGAAGATCTTGTTTTGAACGAATATCACACCGGAGCATGTGGCGATCATCTGTCCAGGTTCGAAACAACCCAAAAGATTCTTTGCACTAGATACTTTTGGCCCTCATTAATCAAAGATTGTTTTGAGGTAGTCAAGAAGTGTCACCCGTGCCAGCTCTTCTGTTGGAAGATGCAGGCACACCCCGCTCCTATGTTCCCAGTTATTGTCGTCGGTCCCTTCACCAAGTGGGGGATTGATTTCACTACATGTAACCTAGCTTCTGCTAGGGGGCATCGCTATATCATCGTAGTAGTAGACTACTTTACAAAGTGGATCGAAGGTATGCTGACATCTAACAATGATGGGGGAATTTCTGCTCTTTTCATTTTCAATCAGATAGTAGCCAGATTTGGTATCCCAAAGGAGATTGTCACTGACCATGGCAGTCACTTTCAGAAAAAAATGATGTTTGAATTAACATCAAAGCTTGGGTTTAAACATGAACATTCGTCATCGTATTACCCACAAGAAAATGGTCAAGTATAAGTTGTGAATAAGTTTCTCAAGACTATTCTTCAATGAACGATTAATTCAGCCAAGTCTAATTGGCACTTGATGTTATATTCAGTGATTTGGGGTTATCAAAATTTTGTAAAGACTACTACCATTTTTTCACCCTTTCAACTCATCTACAGGCTGGAGGTAGTCTTTCCCATTGAATGTCAAATACCTTCTCTGAAGTTGGCAATGGAACTCCTGTCTGACACTACACCACTTGAGGAACGTCTTTTATGTCTTGAGCAACTCAATGAGCAATGTTGATATCAATCCTTGGCTAACGAGGCTCATAAAAAATGGGTCAAGTGTCAATATGATCGATCTGTCCTCCCTTGTATTTTCTCCAAAGGAGATCTTGTCCTGGTCTATGACCAAGACAAAGATCTCTTGGGGGAAGGCAAGTTCAAACCCATGTGGTTAAAACCTTTCATTGTGAAATAAGTATTAGAAAATGGTGCTTACTGTCTAGTTTATTCCTAGGTTAATGCCTTAGAGGAGCCTAGAAATGGGCTCTACCTTAAGAAGTATTACACTTAGGTCGGTTGCTTGAGCATGACTTCTTGTATATATGTATAGTTTTTTATAAATTTTTGTCTTTTTTTTTGTGGATGTGTAGTCATTTATGTTTTCTTTTTCACTGTGGAAGTTGTCAAGTGAATCTAAAGTCTATGTTGGGTTCACAGCCGATGCTATCTGACACACTCGAAGGCTTGATTCCACAGCTTGGGTGATTTTTACACCTAGTGGGTAGTTGCTATATTCTAGAGGCATTTGTCTAGGAGAAGCAACAAATAATGTTGTCAAGTACAGTGCAGTCATAGAATTACTATGTGATGCCTTGTCACATGGTATTTCTCACCTTTGGGTTTATTTATATGCTCAACTGGTCGTCTCCCAGTTAAATGGGGTTTACCTCATTTACGATCCCACTCTTCACCGATGATTCCTCAAGGTACGTCTCTTGGAATCATATTTTGATTATATTACTTATATTCATGTTCTTAGGAGATCTAACCAACTAACCGATACATCATCTAATCAAGTATTAGATTGGCATGTTTCTCACATGTAAAAGTAAAACACACACATACATGTATAAATACATTTGTAAAAATGTCATCCATAAGAGAAAAAAGATATATATATATATATATATATATATATATATCCAAAAAATGGTTTCATGAGTACAAAGTGGGCATTAAAGCCTCATAAATAGCAAGTATACATCACTGGGCTTAAGCCCTCAAATACATAGTATACAAAGTTCCCTCGGCACATAAGTGGTCCAAAACTATCTAAGGTCTAGGCCTATTGGCCCTTCTGTAGTAAACCACGATGTTCAAAATACATTGGAATAGTTGGACCCAAGTCCTGGGCACCCCCACTGCATGTGGTTGCATAGCCGAGGGAAGATCCTCGATCTCTGCCATGGGTACTGCATGAGTGAGAGCCATGAGGTTTCTCTCTACTCACCGCAATACTCTCTCGGCATCTCTGGCTAGGGTTCCTCCCATAGCTATTGGTCTGGTCTCTGGTCGAGGACGATGCCTGGTCCTGGTGAAGTTTGCAGGTCAAATAGGTCCCACATATGTATATAACAGATCTTTAAGTTAGTACACTAACATACACATAAAAAGATAATATATAGAAATTTAAAAATTTAATAAACTTTAAAAATGTGTTACCTATATCACCGTGTTCCTCACCAGGGGCCATGGGCATGTCAGGATCTCTCAGGAAAATAATTCCTTCATAGGGATATTCGTCTATGACCGGAATCTGACAGGCCCACCAGTCAAAGAATTTTTCGTCAAATTCCTCCTGGGTTCTTCCTCCACCCTGTCTTGGCAGAAAAAATTCCCACCTTCACAATGTTGGAAAGGAGGCAATATATCCCCATACCGTCTCCCTCAGGCTAAGACTAGGCACTCTCTCAAAGAAGAAAGCACATAAAACTGTGCCAAACCCAAAGTTCTTGTTTTTCCTCATGCAACAGTCTGTAATTTGTTTCCTCATGCATGTCATCATTGTGGTACTCCAGTAAAAAATGGTAGCCTCTAAAAAATGAACTGCGCAATGCATATGTGCACGAGAGGCTTGATGGAGTGTCGCGGATCCTGTGATACACCCAATCATAAATAATATGATGTGAAGGTGGAGGCTAGTAATATTGTGAATCGACACCTGAGAACCTACTTTCTCGGTACCATCCTCACAATACATCTCGATGTAATCCTCAATGTTATACGACCCTGGAGGAAAGGTCCTCATATTGACCAGTTCCCCTCTCCTAGAGAGACCAGCCAAGAAGTAAATGTCCTCTTTGGTTGGGGTTAGTGATTGACCCTCTAGCATAAATGCCTCTGCATCATGATGCCAATACTCTGCCAAATCATTGAGAAACCTCAATTGTGCCCTCATGAAAAAACACTGGAAGAATTTCCACATGCCATAATGTTTCAGCATAGCAATGGCCCCAGAATCCTCCTCGACCAAAAAATCAAGCTCCTCATGTTCCCTTTCTCTCCACTGAACATACATCCTATCACACACAAAATTGGAGAGGTTTTAGTCTTTAGTTGTTTCTTTTTTGAATTTTAAAGGAGGTGTACGCGGGTTGTCTTTAAGACAGTCACGTATGTACGTGGGCTGAGTATTACTCTGCCTACGTACATGCACGAGATGAGCATGGAAAAACCACGTACACGTAGACGTGACCCTTTTACAAGGGTGTGTGCCTCCAAAAAATAAAATTAAACTTTAAAAAATGGATTAAAATAAAAGGGAGGCTAATTTTTACTTACTTGGTCCAAGTGTGAGGTTTTTCCGTCCAACGTAGCTCCTTGAATTCATGTTTTAAGGAAGACAGTTTTTGACGTTCTTTGTTATTTTCCAAATTGCAATGGTAAAAATGAGTTGTCCACCTCTATTTATAGACTTTTGTTTCCCTTTTTTCCCTAATTTGGTCCCCTTTTCCACCTTTCTCGACTTGGTGGCTACTTGAGTTCTCTTTTGATTTATCTTTGGGTCATTCTGATGAACTTGTCCTTTCGGTTTGGTGATTTTATTGAGATGCGTTACACCTATATCATCCCATGGTAAAAGTCATATTTTGAATTTTTGCATATAGGTTTGTTTTTCACTTCCTGTATTCTTCATATCGTTGAATTTTCCACTTTTACATAGGATCGATCCCACCGAAGTGGGACATGGAACCTTCTAAACTACTTTAGAAGTGTTGTAATTAGGTGGTAGATCCTACCTCTACATGGATTCCTTAGGTAGATCCTTTGTTTCATTTTGGCATCCATGCTGGGAGTTTTATTCTTAGGCTTCAGATACCTTGCTTGTACCACCATGATTACATATTGAAGCCTCATTCTTCTTTCTAGTCATCATTCTTGTCCTTACCCACATGACTCCCTAATGAGCATGGTTTGTTTTCTTTCAATCTCTCTTAAATTTTGAAAGAAAAATCCAACGAGACTTTGTTTATTCTTTTCGATCTCGTATGTGTTAGCACTGAAAGTCACCCTTAGATTACAAGAGGATAAGCTCAATACCCATCAAAATGTTTGTGGAGGTATGCTTAAGAGTGGAGGTCAAATGGATAAAACTCAGTACAAGAATTTTTTAATACAAAAATAGGACAAGAAATGCAAAGGGAAATGAGGTCCTCATTAACTTTAGTCAGTGGTTTAAGATTAAAGGTGGGAAGAAGGAAGACTTAGTGAGAGAGGTGAACAAATATGCCATGAGCATACGACCTTCAAGCAGATTGGTGAAGAAAAACTAAGGTACAAGAGCACTCTTGAACTCAAGTTTCAGACACTGAAAAGTCATAGTAGCATAAAAATCAAACCTCCATTACTATGTGACTACAACAACTCGTCTGGATCCTCCATGCATGAGCATTTCAGCATAAGAAGAAACAAGGTAACAAAGAAAATTAATGAAACAGGTCACAACAACATTATAATCAACCCTAGATTACAATACAACTACAACCCTCATTTGGATCCTCCATGCACGAGTGTTTCAACAAAGATTAAAACAAGATGGTGAAAGAAACTGACTTCTATTAATACGAAAGTCTCAGATCTCATACAAAACCAGAGAACAACTCTATTTATCAAAATATTACAAAAATAGGGAGCTTTGCTCTACCATTTTTCGACCTTAACAAAATATTGGATTGATCTATTTATACTTAGATCAGTCCACAACTTCCAAGAGTGTGATCTAGCCATTCCATTCAAAGTCTTTCATCTGCACCTTCTTCTTTAAGACTATGTGTTTCCTCCTGTCAGACACAAGCTCAGGTCAGTATGGGTCTGCAAGAAGAAAATGTCCATCGTGGTACCTCGAGCTGATAGATCTGTCTCCTCATTCATGGATTTCCTACCTTCTATTTATGGACTGAGATGAAGTTTTAGCTACAAGTCCTTTTTCATTAACTAAATCTCCCTCAGGATTGTAGCGCGGCTGGACAACTAGCGGGCGACCAACTATTGTTGTTGGATAAGACATCCTATGTGCACATGATTTCAGGGACGTGAGGAGCAGTTTAGGCCCACACTTCTTTTGGGCCCAAAATGCACTGCTTCGCGCCACATAACATGTTGGAAGATTGGTTGTTGTCATTGATGTCAACCCTAGTCATTGGTTTTGGACCGCAAGATTGATGAAGGTATTTGGACATCAAGGACAGTTCACATCCATACACAACACCCATGGATGGATAGCATACATCATTTTGTTTCCGGTGGTAGGTGGCACGTCGCATGATCCTCATGGTTGAGGAGAAATGAATTTTTGAAGATGACAAAGTGAATTGAAGAAGGAAATGCAGGTCGACCCTGAAGATAATTAAAAAAAAGAATTACAAAATAAGAAAGTGTCAGGTCAACCCTAATGTTAAAAGGAAGTGGCATAAAGGTTATAAATACATATCATTATACATTCATTTTACACACACAATTCGAATTTCATAGGAAATCTGAAGTAATGAAGGTCGGATTTCAAGGGAGGATGAAGTCTTTTGGTGATGTGTTCTAAGGTATGTTATTTACAGGTCATCTTACCATTTTCGCTATAATTTTTTTTTTAGAACTATTCAGATGATGAAATTGATATGGTATTGAGAAGACATATCTAGGTATCTATGGTAAAAATTTCATCTCTTTATTTGCTATAATGTTGGAGATACACTCTGTGGAATATAGGGTTTTTTGACTAGTCCTAAAGCTAGTCCTAAACAGGTGTTCTGGGTAAAATAGTCATAATGTCTTCATAGAGAATACAAATGAAGTGAGACCAATTTCATTGGAAAGAGTATGGGATTTAGTTTCTTGGATGAAAGTTTCAGAATCTGATGTTAAATTTTGAATGTGGGGCATCATGTATAAGTTCGCTCTCCTGAATAAACCAGAATTGAATAAGGTCTACCAATCTCTCTATAACTTCTTTTTGGGGAGGATTCAAGGAGTGAAACTTGGAGGAGTTTCAGAGAATACATTGATTAATATTATCTATAGGATCAGATTATTCCAAGAATTGAAGAATTTTAGAATTTGAAGAAGTCTCAGGAAGCATTATCAGGTTCTATGTGATGGTTGGTTGATGGTGGTGCTTTAATGTAAAGTTTTATTATCTCTCATATATTCTTGGGTGGAAGGAAGGGCCAAGGATGGAGAGGTCAACCCTCTCTTGATATTGGAGTATTGTATCTTCCTATTGGAGTTTTATCCCTCCCTTTAAATTTGGAAGCTATAGCTAAGTTTGGAAGTCATTACTTCCCTTGAACAATAACTATTGATTATTTCTCATATATTGTGCATGGTGTATTGTGGTGTATTAGTGTAACTCTTATACTATTGTTCATTTCTCATTGGATATAATTGAATGGTTTAAGTATAAGTTGATTTTTTTTTTAAATTGTACTTGATAATGATTCACCCCCCTTTCGGTATCAACACAACCACCTCGCTAAATCATGGTTAGGATTTCGGCCTGCTCAAGGCCTTTTAATGCCCGAGCATGTTGCGGCCCTGAAATGATTTGAGGCTGTTCATCTGAACGAGACCTGATATTTGGGTGCGTCGGCTATTTTAGTGCCCCCGCCAAAACTTTATCCACCTGCCAACTTTGAAATCCTTCCAACTACACTTGGAGATAGTGCTACATCGAACTGCACAGGGGATCTCGACCGCTGCAAACTCCACTTTCCCACTCACTTGCGTTCATAGATTTTTCTCACGACTATGGAAAAATTTATATGATAACAATATGGATTACTTGAGAAAAGAAGCCCCCCTGGAGTCTTCTTTAAGCCCTTTTTAGACTCTCTAAAAATGAAAAGTTTGTTGAGTGATCTTGTTTCCCTTCACGCTCGCTAAACTCAAATTTGAAGGCACATATGTCCAACAGTAGTTTACCCCTTTTTGGTTCAGACGACTAATTTTATGAATAAAGGTATGCCATAGGAACTTTGGTTCACTAGGAGAGTATTCTCAGGCATAAGTTTAACCCTTTTTCGGGCTTGAGGGACTAAATTTTGAAAAAGGAACATTCTCCTTGGTTTTGGTTTATCTCTTTTTTGGGCCTTGGAGATTACTTATGAAAAATGAACCCCCTCGGATTCCATAGTTAAGCTCTTTTTAGACTCCCTAAAAATGAAATGATTTCTGAATGACCTTGTTCCTTTCACACTCATTAATTGGTCCATAAAGAATATCTATTTGGCACAAGTTTAACCCTTTTTCCAGCCAATAGATTATCCAGGAAAAAGGTATGCCTTGGGAGACTTGTCTCACTTGGAGAGTTCTCCTAAGTTATATTTTATACTTTTTCGGGCTAAGGAGGCTAAACTTAGAAAAAGGTTGTGAGTCCATAGTTAATATCTTTTCAGACTCCTTAAAATTAAAAAGATCTCCAAGTGATATTGTCTCAATCACACTCGTTAAAATGGTTTTGAAGAGATGTCCTTTCGGTGCAAGTTTAACCCTTTTTTCGAAACAATTGGACTAGTTGAAAAAAAGGAACTCCCTGGAGTCTTCTTTTAGCGTTTTTTCAGACTCTCTAAACATGAAAACCACCGAGCTTACCTTCTTTAGGCTCGTAAAAATTCACATGGAAGGAGTCTTGTTGTGTCATGCTTCATCGTATCGCATGTATTTTCCTTACGTCTTTGGCCTAATGTCGAATCCATGTTTCTCTCAAATGAACCTTCAAAAACATTCCTTATACACAAGTCTTGCAACACTTTCTTCCCTTGCGATCTGACACCCCGACCCATGTAGGAACTTTCCCTGAGTTTCCTTATCCTGCACATGTATCCTTTCCCTGAGCATCCATATGTTTCATGTGCTTGGAACCAGATTGCTTTCCCGTGACACTCGTTCCTTCTTTGTAATGTAGCATTCTTTTATTCTTTTTCAAGCTCATTAAAAATTTGAAAAAGACAAAAAAATCAAGTATTCCAAAAAGAGGGGATGAGATATACATTCTCTTTTATTCAGAAGCAATATAGTCTCCCTTGGACAAATCACATCCTTCCATTTGTCTGCAAAAAATTAGGATCTAGTATGACCTTAGGAAGTTGTTCTCTCTACATAGAGTTGTGTCCTCCTCCATTTTGTTACTCTTTCAAAAATATGGAGAGTTTGTGGTGATCCCTGTATCACAGACTTATGTCAATATTACGCTTCCTGACTATCATCATTTTTCGTGCTTTTTTCCAAGGGAAGTTTTATCCAACCTGAGTCGGCCATTTTGTAGTTTGTCTCTTGACTTTCATGAGTCAACCATCCTGAGAGCCCAGTTCAGTTTAGATTCAAAATCGATGAGGTTATGTGCCTAATGATCGATATCCTCTAGTTTTTCCCCGACGACATGTGGAATACCTCAGAGTAGTGAGTCTTACACTCCTATTGTACTCCTACTTGAGTCTTTGAAGATATTGAAGTTATTTCTCAAGCTATGAAGTCCTCATCTCCAACCATAGATGTCAATGCTTCTTAAATATGCATATTATATTGTACTTAAATATCATCAAATGATTTTGAGATGTAGATCCGTTGTGTATTGATCATGGCTACACTTTATATAGACATTTCTATGACATGGATCTATAGTGTACTTGATTGGCATCCACGATTAGTTCATCCTTAGTATGGGTATGCACTCCTTAGAGATATTATTATTATTTTGCAGATGGCGCACTCCCAAACTCTGGTCCTGAGCTCACTCGACTCCGTGCCTTCCCACTGGTAAAGATATTGTAATGTATTTCAGCCATCAGTTTCTCTTCTGGCCCACAGATTAGGGGGCATATGTTATAGTCCAAACATTCCCTACCTATGCATACATGGCATTGGTCTTTCCACTTACACAATTTTCCAAATTACTGTTGAGGATCCTTCTTAAAAAACCATTCTTTGGAGCATGTATGCACCCTGTTGAACTATTGCTCAATTACACACGCTAGCTGCATACTAGAAAACCCACATGCATACGTGAGCTGCATTCTAGAAAACCCGCGGGAAGGGATTGTATAATGGAACTTGTGCATGACCTATTTTCATCAAATTCCAAGCCTAGAACCTATCTTTGAGCTTCCTCAATCTTCTTAGAAATGAATACCAAATCAAGGGGATGGGATGATGCTTATTCATTCATCATATCCTCATGATGCTAGAATATAAACGGAGAGATATTCTTGGTGCTATCTTCAGAGTTGATTATTAGTACATCCACACTTGAGAGAGAGGGATAAGGATGAGTCTTAAGAAGATGGATCCAAGAAAGTGTTGCATGGTATCAAGGTAAACAAAATCTTATTATACTTTCTAATATTCTAATGTATATATCTATGATATTTTCCCCTCCAATGTGTAATTCATGGTTGTTCTATGTTAGAAATTTGAGTTGAGAAAGTCCTACATGGTCTCAAGGTAAACACAATGTTGTTATGATTTCTCATATTTTCATATATAGATCTATGATATTTTCCCTTCTAACGTGTGTAATTCATGGTTGTTCTATGTTAGACATTGACGTATCTACTTTTTCTTTAGCAAAGTAGATTACATTTGGTTGTAATTTATATTCTTTTTATGCCGAATGAATTTGGGGAAGGTGTATTTTGTTGCTTGTTCTCAAGTGAATGATTGCAGGAGCTAAGAATGGAGTCTTGGAGTTGCATTAGTTGGGATCATGCAAAGACAAACGATGGTAAAAGGTAAGGCTTGTCCTCCCTTCTTGTTATCATAAATTGAATGTACAAATATGAGATCTAGTGTGAAAATTTATAGTGATCTAATCCCTGTCTGTCACTAACCCTAGTCAAGTCAGTGAGAGGTACAAAAGTGAAAAATCTAGTTCTAAAAGTGCTAATATCAGATTCAAAATTGAAAAATCTAGTTCCAAATGTGAAAATATCGGATTGAAAAGTGCAGTTTTGGAACAAAATATTTGCACTTTTGGAACTAGATTTTGAACTTTAGAAACCCCAAATTTTGGCTTTAAAAAGGTTGTCATTGGTATTTCTTCAAAGGGGATTATGCTAGAATTAATCCAAATTTAATGGAATTGGGGTTTACATATAGACCATGAGTTAAAATACAAACAGTGCTATGTAAATTATTTTTACTATAATATTAATCAAAACTATGAGTATAATTACCAATATTGCCCTCAATTGGATTTCTTTAAGACTCTCCAATTAGGTGCATTGAAGATTGGGAATGGGTTGAACTACATTATTTTATTGTTGTTCTCTTAATTCTGATAGTCTTTGTCTCATCCTATATGTATCCTTCTCTCACACATCATCTTGATTAACCCATCGATGATTGTATTTCCTTTTCTTTGTTTCCCTATTCCCCATCTTGATCACTGATTAATGTAGATTAATATTAGATTTCACACAATTTTCTTGCCTTGTCTTTTCACAATGATAAGAGTACAACTAGGAGCTAGTTGGCTCACATGTGTTTTTTTTTTCATGAGCATTTAAAAATACAAATCATGCCCCCTCTCTGTAGGATTTTTTGTAGTTATAACTTCTACTGGTGAAACCTATTCTCCTCTTCCATCTTAGGTGGCAGAATTGATGTTAGTGTATTTGTTATTAAATCCTCTATCCAATGGTGTAATATTTTCACACTTTTGGCTTTATATGATATTTTTAATTTATTTTCTTCTAAAAATTACACTATTGTTTTACCATGGTAATGAGGGAATCTAGAGTAAAATTAGTACCATAAAATCTACACAAGAATTTTTTTATAAGAAATATATGGCTTATAGGCTGATGTTTCCTCTTCAAAATGGTGTTTTTGGTTTTTCAGTTTATGTAAATAAGAGAAATAAAATTGTCGAGAATGTAGATGTATACAAAATTCAATTTAAATCTTAATTTTTGTACTTCAAAAACTATAAAATAAAAACAAATATGATTTTCCAAACAATTTAATTTAAGTGGGATACACTACCCTCTATGTATAACAAAAAAAGTAAAAATCCTTTTTTTTTTAAATAAGTGGAATACACTACCTTCTATGTATATTTATTTTTTGAAAATTATACATTAAACACCAAATTAGTTGTTGGGAACAAGGCACTTGATAACTTTATTTTAGGAAAATTTACAATGACATACATATAATTAATTGCAAATTTGACACATTAAATGACATTGATATTTCAAGGACTTGTATTTAAAAAATATGCAAAATATCAATTTTTCATAGAAGATTTCACTAAAAGTTAATTTACATCTTCTTGAATTCATCCATTCCATTTCACTAAAAACTAATTTACATCTTCTCATGAACTCATCCACCCCATTTCCATAAAATTGGGATGGAATTGTTTTAATTTTTTTTATTAAATGAACCCAAGTTATCCCAAGGAAATTATTACCATAATTTATACATAAAGGTATAAAAATTATACAAAATATTCTTCAATGTATTCTCTGCAAATCGTCCAGGTTTCACTACTTGGAACCTCCCAGAAAAGAAGTTATAGCAAAAATTGCAGACCTTGTTGAATTCTGGCTTATTCTAGAGAGAGAACATGTAGAGCATTCCATGCACGAAATATTTTATGTATGGATATGAACATGGTACACAACAAACTATAGACTGTACTATAACCAATGCATTTTGTCTCATTGAATTTAGATCTTTTATGAATAAGTTATGACACATTTACCCAGAACACCTGTTTTAGACTAGTTTCAGGACTAACCACAAACCCTATCTTCCACAAAGTGTAACTCCCAAACTACAACGTCCCACAAGATGAAATTTTTATCAAAGTTACTTGGATATGTTGTCTCAACATTATCCACATTTTTTTTATCTAAATCATTCTAGAAAAAATGTTATTGAAAAAATGGTGATATGACCTGTAAATATCATACCTTAGAAAGTGTCATCAACAGTCTTTATCCTCCCTTGAATTTTGACCTTCTTTACTTCACCTTCCCTCTGAAATTCTCCTTAGATATCCTTTGGTTACCTCAATCACTTGTATATATTCAATATGCTCAATAGAGTAATAATGGGAGACCCTTGCTCTCTTATTTATACTCTCCAAGTAGATTCCTCTATAAGTATCCACTTAACCACTTTGTCCACTTAAAAACTTTTTCCAATTAACCAATTTATCCACAAATAGTAAACTCTCCACTTCTAGTTGCAACTAATTTATTTTTAATTGTTTTCTTGTTGCAACCACTTAAGCCATGACCAACCACTTTGACTGGTCAACCTCTTCTAGGAGCTTCTAGAATAATTTGACTTATTTGACCTTCTATGGGCTTCTAGATAACTCATGAGGGTTCTCCAACTTCACATGGCCATAAATATCTAACCATGAGGAGTTATGTGACATTCCACATATCATCGAAAACAACATGACATATACTATCCATATGGAATAGTTTCTCCTACAAATTCACTGACCTTCATTACATCATTCCTTAATCAAACTTGGGTTCCCTAACCACATTGTTGGGCTACTCAACTACCTAACCATTTGGAATTCACAAAGAATATTCCCATGAGGGATTTCACCATAAGGGGACCTCTTTTATAAATTTATCCAAGAGCGTCTTCCTGTGAGGGATTTCACCATAAGGGGACCACTTTGGAGTTTATCCATTTTGTTCTTCCTATCAACTATGGCATGAAATCAATGATATAACTCCCTTTAACAATAATTACCATATAACCAATAATGAATATATCAATGATACAAACACATCACTATGACAATACTTGACATCAACCCTTTGACATCAACGAAAACATAGTACAACATTGTGTTCTAACTCATTGACTTTGGTTGTGGTGATTTTAGCGTCTCCATAATGACATTGTATAAAGATTATCTAAAATATTTATGAAAATTTCTTTTTCGTTAAAGTTTGATTCACAAAAAAATTCAATGCATTTTTATGTCATCCAAATTTAATAATGTCTGATAGTGGGTTTAGCTCATTGAATAATAATCAATTGATTCTACGATTGTTTGACATCTTCTACACTATTTACACTTGTCATATTGTACTAGATATCTCGGGGTACATTTTCATTATTGGTGGGTTCCCTTGCATCTATTAACAATATTCATCAACGATCGATAATCAAGCGGTTTCTACCATGCTCGACATTGGTTCATCCATTCGCATGTTGTGGAATCGTATCATCAACAAGGTTTGATTGGAGATTTTGGGCTTGGGGGCATCACCCATTTATGCTACCCCTCCCAAGTTGTTATGGAGTATATCATTATTGTATGAGTACTTTGAAAACCACATTAACACTCTCATTAGTGTTGGATGTCTTCCTAATGTATACCATGACATAGATCCACATTTATTTTCTTGTGGCTATGATCTCTTTCATGACATGGATCCACCATGTACTTTTTTGTGGCCATGGTATTGCATATTATGTCATGGATCCACAATGTATTATGTTAGCTACCATGTTTTTTCCTACATTTGAGCATGGGTATGTCTATCTTGGGGATGATCTATATATGATTGGTTGGTGATTGTTTGAAGGTACTTACTAGTTCTTTGATCTATGAGATCCTTCCTTATGTCAGTCCACTACCATGTACTTTGGTAATTTATTTCATCCGTCAATTCCTCTTATGACCTTATACATTAGGAGGCATATGTTACACCTCTATTTGTCACCCTTGGCCTCACAAGGGACCTACTGATGTCATTTTTTTAAAATCACATGTTTTTTCCACAAAACACCATGTTTTTTTTATCATTGTCTCTCTTTCCCTAGCTAGAAGAGTGTCTTTTCACTTGTTTTCTTCATGCAAGGAGACACTGATCTATTATTCCCTTAACAAAACAAATGACTGCCATAGAACCTTTTAGATTTGATGAATTATAAGGAGAATATTGAAGGATGGATTAGCCATGATACATCACGAGCCATGGAACTTGTGCATGACCTATTTTCATCAAATTCCAAGCCTAGAACCTATCTCTAAGCTTCCTCCATATTCTTAGAAATGAAGACCAAATCAAGGGGATGGGACAATGCTTGTTCATTCATCATATCTTCATATTGCTAGAATATAATCAGAGATACATTCTTGGTGCTATCTTCAGAGTTAATTGTTGGTACATCCACACTTGAGAGAGAGGGCTAAGGAGGAGTCTTGGGAACATGGAGCCAAGAAAGTGTTACATGGTCTCAAGGTAAACATAATCTTATTATACTTTCTCATATTCTAATGTATAGATCTATGATATTTTTCCCTCCAATGTGTGTAATTCATGGTTGTTCTATGTTAGACATTTGAGATGAGAAAATACTACATTGTATCAAGGTAAACACAATGTTGTTATACTTTCTCATATTTTCATATATAGATCTATGATATTTTCCCTTGTAACGTGTGTAATTCATGGTTGTTCTATGTTAGACATTGACATATCTACATTTTCTTGAGCAAAGTATATTAGATTTGGTTGTAATTTATATTCTTTTTATGCCGAATGAATTTAGGGAAGGTGTATTTTGTTGCTTGTTCTCAAGTGACTGATTGTAGGAGCTAAGAGTGGAGTCTTGGAGTTGCATTAGTTGGGATCACATGAAGACAAAAAATGGTAAAATGTAAGGCTTATCCTCCCTTCTTATTATCATAAATTGAATGTACAAATATGAGATCTAGTGTGAAAAGTCATAGTGATCTAACCCCTGTCTGTCACTGACCCTAGTCAAGTTAGTGAGAGGTCAAAAAGTGCAAAATCTAGTTCTAAAAGTGCTAATATCAGGTTCAAAAGTGAAAAATCTAGTTCCAAATGTGAAAATATCAGATCGAAAAGTGCAATTTCAGAACAAAATATTTGCACTTTTGGAACCAGATTTTGAACTTTAAAAACCCCAATTTTTTTCTTTAGAAAGGTTGTCTTTGGTATGTCTTCAAAGGGGATTATTCTGGAATTAATCCAAATTTAATGGAATTGGGGTTTACATATAGACCATGAGTTAAAATACAAAAAATGCTATGTAAATTATTTTTACTAGAATATTAATCAAAACTATGAGTATAATTACCAATATTACCCTCAATTGGATGTCTTTAAGACTCTCCAATTAGGTGCATTGAAGATTGGGCAATGGGTTGACCTACATTATTTTATTGTTGTTCTCTTAATTTTGATAATCTTTGTCTCATCCTATATGTATCCTTCTCTCACAAATCATCTTGACTAACCCATCGATGATTGTATTTCCTTTTCTTTGTTTCCATATTGCCCATCTTGATCACTGATTAATGTAGATTAATATTAGATTTCACACAATTTTCTTGCCTTGTCTTTTCACAATGATAATAGTACAACTAAGAGCTAGTTGGCTCACATGTGTTTTTTTTTTTCATGAGCATTTAAAAATACAAATCATGCCCCCTTTCTAAGATTTTCTGTAGTTATAACTTCTACTTGTGAAACCTATTCTCCTCTTCCATCTTATGTGGAAAAATTGATGCTAGTGTATTTGTTATTAAATCCTCTATCCAATGGTGTAATATCTTCACACTTTTGGCTTTATATGATATTTTTAATTTATTTTCTTCTAAAACTTACACTATTGTTTTACCACGGTAATGAAGGAACCTAGAGTAAACTTAGTAGCATAAAATCTACACAATTTTTTTTTTATAAGAAATATATGGCTTATAGGCTCATGTTTCCTCTTCAAAATGGTGTTTTTGTTTTTTCACTTTATGTAAATAAGAGAAATAAAATTGTCTCATCCTATATGTATGCTTCTCTCACACATCATCTTCATTAACCCATAGATGCTTGTATTTCCTTTTCTCTGTTTCCATATTCCCCATCTTGATCAATGATTAATGTAGATTAATATTAGATTTCACATAATTTTCTTTCTTGTATTTTCACAATGAGAGTACAAGTGGAGCTAGTTGGCTCAAATGTGTTTTTTTTTTTTTTTTTCAAGTGGAGCTAGTTGGCTCAAATGTTTTTTCATGAGCATTTAAAAATACAAATCATGCCCCATTTTTGTAGGATTTTCTTTAGCTATAAATTCTATTGGTGAAACCTCTTCTCCTCTTCCATATTAGGTGGCATAATTTATGCTATTGGATTTATTATTAAATCTTCTATCCAAGTGTGTAATATTTTCAATATAATCTTTGGCTTTACTATTTTAAATTTATTTTATTTTAAAACTTATACTATTTTTTTTTCCATGGTTACGAAGGTACTTAGAGTAACATTCTACACAAGATCTACACAAGAAAAGTCTATTTTTTCAGTTTATGTAAATAAGAGGAAAGCATTGCTGAAAACATAGAGGCATACAACATTCAATTTAAATCTACCTTTTTTACTAAAATTATAAAAATAAAAAAATACATTCTTCAAACAATTTTTTTTTTAAGAAAATGGGATACACTTATGTATCATATACACCAATTTAGTATCTCAGGTGACCTTAAAAATAGATTATTATTATTATAAACAAAAAAAAAAAACCAAACTTTCTTTTTATAATAAGTGTGATACACTATTTTCTATATATATCATGCTTGTATATTTTGAAAATTATACATTAAACACCAAATTAGTTGTTGGAAACAAGTCACTTGATAACCTTTTTTTTTTTGAAAGTTCCTCTATGCTTAAATAATAAGAGTGAAGGGAGCTCTAATTGGATAGTTCATAAGGCACAATACTTGCTAAGGTTTTGCAAATGGGGTAGCAAGCTAAGTGGGCTTGATTGGGGGGAAAACTCCACAGAGTCATTTTGGGATGGGTGACCTCGGAAGTCCTGGTTACTGGGTGCAAGCCTCGGAAGTGATGATTGATGCTATATAATTCATTTCGCTAGTTTTAGTCCCATTTCTTCACCCCTATGAGCATCACCCGATGTAATGAGTTCTAAGTGGACTATTCAAATACTCATGGATATGGGTTATAGATTAATGACTTACACTATGCAGCGATTAATCCCAAAATTAATATCTATTGCACTACGAAAACCCCTCTATACTTACATACATATAATTAATTACAAATTTGACACATTAAATAACATTAATATTTAAGAACTTCTATTTAAAAAAATGTAAAATATCAAATTTTCATCAAAATATTTCATTAAAAATTAATTTACATCTTCTTGTTTTCATCACTCCATTTCACTAAAAACCAATTTACATCTTCCTGAATTCATCCACCGCTTTCCATAAAATGGGGATGAAATTGTTTTAATTTTTTTTAAATGAACCCGAGTTATCCCAAGGAAATTCTTACCCTGGTTTAGTTTAGATTGAAGAAGATAATGAAAACGGAACTACGGAACTATGAGTGACGCATGCGTATCAATATCAATGAGAAATTAATTAATATATGTTTATCGTTTAACGAGGAAAAAATGTCTTTAAAAAATAAAACTATTTAATTAATAAATATAAAAACTATTTATGTTCACCAGTTAATTAATAAGGTTCACCAGTTACATGTAAATCATAATTTGGACATATGTAATGTTAAACACTACTATAGTTGATGGGATCCCAACACCCGCTGTGATAAAAGAAAATGAGGAAACAAACATGATTCCAAATAGAAATGTCAGGAAGCTTGTCTGCCATTAAAGACTGGGGAAGCCTGTTGGTTGAATTGAGAGAAAATAAATTAATAAAGGGTGATAAATTAATAAATGGTACCCCATAAGAAGATGATCAGTTGTTCGCTCCTCTCTCTTCAATCTGATGTGACATGAATCTTGCAAATCACACAGTTTCTAAATATATTTTTAGAAAAACACAGCTTGCAAATATCTTTTAAGAAAAAAAATGAAAGGGGTTTAAGATTTAAAATGACTTCTCATAAAATAAGATTTACGAGCAACTACAAAACCAAAAATATTTTACAAGAGAGGCAATTAATCTTGAATTAAGTGTTAGTTAAGAGTAGATATATGTGGAGATCATGTGAGGGAAAGTTTATTTCTACTTGAGTGGTTTGGTTCTATTAGTTAAGAGGTTAAGAGGTTGTTAAAGTACTTGGATATGAGAGATATTTTCCAACTAGTTAACTCCTAGATTGATGTATGTTTGAAATATTTTTTCAACAAGTTGTTAATATGATTAAGATAGTATACCTATCTTAAACCAAAACTAGATGTATAAATATGTAACATTATTTGATATTAATAGATAATTCAGTGAAATTTTGATTTGTGTAGAAACAATGTCTATTCTTTTATTTTCTTACAATTTCATGCAATAGAAATTGTTCCAATATAATGTTGTAATTAACCATCTAATATTTATCAATATAAACATATTTACATATAAAATTTTACAAAATTCCATTTAATAAAATTTAAACTTGTAGCTACATATCAAGGATGAACGTCCCACCCTTGGGCATGCTTGGATTACAAGTTTATGCTAGTTAACTCATTTAACGTGGTTGCATGAAAATTGATAGCAAACTCACATTTTTTCCCTAAAATTGTCTTATTAGTACCTGCCCAAGCAGGTACTATAGTAATCGGTTGGATGTGAATTTGTATTAATTCGTTCCGGTTTTTATATTTTAGTTAATGTTTTCTTATATATTTTATTAAACTTTTTTTTTTTTTTATGAAATATTAAAAAATATATTTTAAATTTTTTAATTTTAATGAAATTAATTTTTGATTGAGCTAAGTAGTTTTGATGGGAAATAATAATAATAATAATAATGTATTTTTAAGATCACATCCAAGTTACACCAAATTGGTATATGAAACCCCTTGTTTATTAATCTAAATTTTTTTTTTTTTAATCTAATTTACATTGGCCATTGTCTACAATCAAGGTATAGGTATAATGATCTCTGTCATCTCTGCACTCCAGGTATAAGCTCTATGCATTCCATGTATCCATTGCATGACAAAGGATCTCATGCAAATTTCTGCACTCCAGGTATCAGCTCTATGCATTCCATGTATCCATTGCATGACAAAGGATCTCATGCAAATTGCGGCATGTTTGCATAATTCCACATGTCCGCATGAGCATTCCTAGAAGGAAGCTTGCATGCAGACAGGGGCTAGAATCTAAATAGAGTTAAATCCAGTGCCCAATTCCAACACTGAGCTGATGCGAGTGCTACTCCTCCTCCGTTCTCTTTCCAACCTTCTACATGAGCAGCCCCTGATCTATACCAGAAATTGTTGCAGACTCAAATGCCCTTGCTCTTTTTTTACAGCATTGTCATTTTGCTTTGGAAGTGTGTTCTTAGATTTTTAATTAAAACTTACCACAACACTGTTGAACAGGACCAATCTCACATCATCCCGGCCAACTCTGAGTGATAGGTTTCTCCCAGTGCAGGGATCTATGGTGAGCACTTTTCAGGATTATCTGCATAGTTCATGCATCTCCAGGCTAACTATGCGTTCCTTCCTATTTTAAGACAATACTTTATGCCTCCGTCTTGTTGATTGGTGTAACTTCTTTCTCCTTTGGGATATTGCAGTGATTCTTATATTTTCTTTTTTTCTCAAAACTGAAATAAACAATTTACATGATATAAGCATGATAGTACATTACTTCTGCTATATCTATATGTAAGTCCACTTTATAATCCTTGCGAAGAGTATATGTAAGTCCACTTTATAATCCTTGCGAAGAGTATGATAAAAAAATCTATTGGTTAAACTACTTCTGGTTATTGCTAAACAGTCAGTAACAGAACGGAAGTACAACTATCCTTATAGAAAAAACAGAGCCTAAAAATCTCTAANCGTCTTGTTGATTGGTGTAACTTCTTTCTCCTTTGGGATATTGCAGTGATTCTTATATTTTCTTTTTTTCTCAAAACTGAAATAAACAATTTACATGATATAAGCATGATAGTACATTACTTCTGCTATATCTATATGTAAGTCCACTTTATAATCCTTGCGAAGAGTATATGTAAGTCCACTTTATAATCCTTGCGAAGAGTATGATAAAAAAATCTATTGGTTAAACTACTTCTGGTTATTGCTAAACAGTCAGTAACAGAACGGAAGTACAACTATCCTTATAGAAAAAACAGAGCCTAAAAATCTCTAAACAAAAAAGCAGAGCAATCCTAAGATGAGCTTCAGGAGAGACCAGAACCATTCTGAGTAGCTGGGGGAACTGTAGCGGTTGTCATAATCTTCATCCTCTTCGGTATCTTCCTTTTCATTGGTTTGATTGAACTTATTCCATGTGAAAAATTCCAGTTACTTCTCTCAACTGCCTTCAAAATCTTTGAAAATTTCTATTTATGCTTATTGTTTATCAATATAGGCCACCTTTTCTCATTCTATCACTTATTTCCCCTTTACTCGTTGCAAGTTGTGTTTAATGCGGCGGAAGTCTATTTTAACTGTGTCAAACTTTATGTTCTTAGTTTCTCATTAAATCATGGATGGTGTAATAGTGATCATTGTTCATTGAACAATGGATGGAAAAATGATTAGTTAGTTGGTATTATCATTGTGGGTAAGTTATTAAATTATTTTCTATTTCAATTTTTTTAATTTCCCTCATTTTCTCTTTTTGATTTGAGTTTTTTAAATATATAATATTGTTGTTGTTTCCTTCAAATTTGGTCAAAGCTTCTAGCAATACCAGACACCCCAAACCCACGTTCTGGACGTTCCTGCATTCCAGAATTATGTGCAACATAGGTTTAAAGAAAGCATTTACAAAACAGCGAAAAAAAAAGTAAAATACATACAGATTTCCATGCATTTATGAACTGCACAAAGTTCAAGAATATCTAAGTGTCCCAGCACCGAATCCAAAAGAGAGGTTCTCTTCCAAAAGAGAGGTTCAAGAGGGTATCTAGGGTTTTGCAGGTTCATTTTCAGTTTTTGAAATCGTTGCCATATTTTCTGAACTTTTTGTGAAATCGTGGTGTTTATCATAGTTTTAAGTGTCTCGGTTTTGCGGGTTCATTTTCAGTATTTGAAATTGTTTCCATATTTTTCAAACCTTTTTTGAAATCATGGTGTTTAGAGTAGTTTTAAGTTTCTCCATAGTTAGATTTTCTCCTTTATAAACACCAGTGCTTATTTTATAACTACAGCCATGCGTGGATGCCATATTCGGCAGCGCAAACCATGGGGCATTGTAATGTTGTTCCTACACAAAGAATAACAGCATACACAAAGAATAACAGCAACAACAGGAGAAATCAAACCCTAGATTCTTATTTTAGAATCAAAACCTACTAAATTATCTCCAACACAGGTACGGTTTCTTCATTCATAGCGGAAAGATAATTGAGAAATGAGAAAGGTGGCGATATTGAACCTTGGGAACACCGCCATGAGTTAATGCTTCGGCAGACGCGGCTGCAGCTTCTGCTGCTGGTTGTAGTGCTTTAACAACTGTTCTTGTGCAAGTTCGACCTTTGGGCGGTTTATCCACCATTATAATACTTCTATCACTCCGATTTCAAATATGTTGATTACGTTCAGATTTCAATGCTTAACTCGTGATAAACCCTCGGTCACCTTCTATGCAATTGATCGATTGTAGTTCAGCTATCACGAGCAATAGTAAAAACCTAGTATAAAGGCAAACTCGAATTCCTTGAGGTATTCACTGTGAATATCCTTAATTTTCAAGCGAAAGGAAATTGATAAAATTCGAAACTGCAGTGCCTTCCAGAGGTTGCTGAACCCTAGCCCTGCACATGAAATATATAATAGAAACTATAAATTCTCTAACGGACAGTTTTAAAATTCCAGAAAAATCCAATGGAAAACTCGTAATTCTATAGTAAAATCAATTTAAATGATTCAATTACTTCATCATGTTCAACATGAATTCGCTAGACTTGTTGAACACTAAAATTGCAAACAAAAATTAGTCTACAAACAGTTACATAATCAGAGGCTTCTGGTGTGAATTATTCAGTTCCATCTATAATGCCATTAGAATTAAAGAGAGAAATATCTTGCAGAGAAATCTATGTACGCCTACCGACCGTGTTCTCTTCCACATCCCCGAAACTCTAGCCAGGCAATAGACTGTGTCGATGCAAATGAACCATGCTTCAATTTTACCTTAAAAATCCCCAAGACCAGTTTCGATCCCCACTCCCGCCACAAACGTGTTTATAATTAGTATGAGATACTAATGATAAAAAAACTTTATGAATTAAGCTGGTGTTGGTGCTACTACTCCTGCTCCTCTTCCTCAACCGATGCATCCCTGAGCTAGTGTCGGTAATGCGCCTCCACATACCAGTAGAAACCATGAGCAATCCAAATACCACAAGGTTGAAGTTAGTAGCGGATAAGTTTAGGTTCAAAGCATCATTGAATAAATACTGGCTTCTGTAAATAGAAATGCAACAAAATGTAACTAGGTAATGTTTTCATACAATCAAATGTAACTAGGTAATGTTTTCATACCTGTGTTTCTACCAGGGTTGTTTGTTCAATTTTGAGATTGGGGATGATGGAAGAGAATCTATCGATCTCTACCCAGATGTTAAATACACCATTGTTGAAACCTATCTCAAGAACTTTTTATAAACAAGAGTAGTTGTTATTTTAATTTCACCTTATGGTAATGATTTCATCATCATGACTTACCTAAATATGACTTTTCTTAAAATCTAGCAAATTTCAATGTACAGTCAAATTTCATGGGAGCAATAAATTTAGCATGCATGCGATGTGTAGAAGCAACAACCCTACTCAAGAATCTATGATCCTAAGCATACTCAAGAATCTATGGTCCTAAGCATACTAGTCATTTTGGCAGGTACTAGCCACTACGTTAAGGTTGCCAAGTCTTTGGATGCGTTGTACTTAGTAGATTATGTGGATAGATTTTAGGTAATTTTCAACTATTAAATTAGGAGTTATTGAAGAGTTTGGTTAGGGTTTTCTGCAATCTTAATAGCTATAGGTTAAATTTGTAACAAAAAAAAATACTTGGAGGAATGAAATTCCCTAGTGGCTCTAGCACGCATTTATAGCATAGATTTGATTCCACTAGGAACAACTTCAAAATCATGAATCCTTTTACTCCCCGAGGCAAGTATCCCTAGCTAGGGTTTATGCTAAGAAGATGTATGCACTTATACTTCTCTTAGCAAACCCATGTTAAACCAATAAAATTTAAGGATAAAGTGATGGAGGCTAAGGTGCGAGTGTATTCCCTTATACTTCCCACCTATCTCTAGCAAAATAACCTTGTCTTTAAACCAAATGATAATACAGTGAAAAAAAGTATTACCAATTAAAGGAAAATGCTAAGATAAACAACCACAATAACAAAGAAGAGCCTTCCAAGGCTAGTGCATCACTTCCATTGTAACACACGCAACCCCTTAAAAACTGTTTTAAGGAATGGGACATCTCAATATCACTTTCCTCAACATCTTAAATCCTCTTTCTGAGGTCTGCATCCTCTTCTACTCACTCGTAGTGTTCTAACGACTGCTACCAGGCTCAAATCCGACCTTTGGTTTACAAGTTATGGCTTCCCGAAGTTCTTCGGCCTTTCATTAGTTGAGGGCCATGTGGCACCCACATGGCTTCATCTTGTTCATACCATCTCTAGGTTACTACCTCCCATAGGGAAGGTCCATCCATCACCCAATTGAATGATCGGGCTTAATCCTCGTCGAACACACAGGCTATCAATAAATTCAACGTTCGATGCTTAATGTTCCCTTTCTTCTCGTCATGCATTTCCTTTGGAGTCCCAAATTCCCGAACTCCCAAGGTTCTGCCACATAGCTCTGGCCTTCATCCCTTTTGAGAGCATACATTCTAACATCCCAAGTCTCTCGTAGCTCCGAACTCCCAAAGGAACCCAAAATCTCTTTGCGTGGCTACGGCCTTTGGGCCTCTCGGCTTATCCTTGACACTACACTCCAAACCTCTGGATGCCCGAAGTCTCGGATTCCCGAAGGGTCCACCCTCGTATGTGATGATGTACTAGATACGAAGGAACATACAGGTGGGTCCCGCATACTTCTCTCGCCAAATGGACCAAGCAGTGAGTGCTAAGTGTTAATGGGCCTATAGGGTTTGAAAAACATACGAATCTGGTGACATGTGGCAGGTCATTCATGGGTCCACATTACCCTGGATGTTGTTACTATGCCACATCACTTCGGACTGATAGCCTTCTAAGCCCTTCAATCTCACAGTCGAGGTGTGTCCACGTAACCCCTGGATCGACGACCTTTGTTACTTCATAAGTTCAACATTCGGGGGATCTGTGGTGTGAGTTCCTCCTTACTCCCGAAGTGGTCAGTGTTGGGCTGACCATGACCAAGATCTGATGGTCGAGGGAGGTCCCGAAGAGTTCCTAGATCTAGGACCCTTGTCTCTTAGTAGCCCCAGCATTCGGGGAGTTCTACCCACTCCACATTCCTTTCCTCTCGGAGCAAGACTTCACCGAAGTGTTGTACATGAGTCCCTCTTCTTGGTTGATTAGATGGTTGAGAGGGGTTCTCAACGTAGTCCCTAGATCGACAGTTGAGAAGGATCCTAAAGGACCTGAGGATCGACGGTCGATGTCACTTCGTAAATTTGGCATTCGAGAGTTTTGAGGGTGTAACATCTTTGTTCTCCAGAAGAGGTCAATGTCGAGTTGACCTCGGTGTAGATCTAACGGTCATGGAAATTCCCGAGTGTCCTTAGATCTATGGCCCACATTACTTCATGACTAGTAAGTGGATCGGGGTTTAACGTGGAGACGAGTCCCACGATAATGGGTAAATGACTGTCGACTGTTAGTTGTCAGTCCATCGTCAAGCCACCAACTCGACAGGTCATCTTCGATGCAATTTGACCTTTGCAATACTTATTTCCCTGGGGCTCCGACATCCCAGAGTCCTAAACACTTAGCTCCCTCCGAACTTAACCCAGGGTTCCTAGGCCTTGGTTATATGGACCCTCTAATGAGTCTCGGGCTGTAAGCTCGAATCTTAACCAAGATTTGGTTAAGGTCGTGGCCANAGGCTACTGGTTTGAAGGAAGCGCCTTCAAATTCGCATAACTCAAGTTCCAAAACAAGGCGGGGTATTTTTTGAACCAGCCCGTAGACCAAACTTATCACCTTACACCCATTCAAAAGCAACAACTTACAAAAGAGCAGTTAGTCATTATAATCATTAATTTCACTAGAGGTACAAAGCATCACCATCAGAGACATTCAAATCATACATTCCAATTTAAGTGCACAAGGTATAAGAAGTACTTATCTATTACAAGCTACAACCAACCAACTGACTGTGGGTGTTCTCCTTTCCACCCAACCATAGGCTCATATCCATTCATTCTTAGTGCTCTGGCCACCCCCATGCCAAGCCATGATATCACTAGGAAACTTATGTCGTTTCTCATAGATCCTCTCTTTGTCACAATAACCCTTCGAGGTTTATCAGATGCTTCCTCAGCATCAAGCTCACAACCTTCCTCTTTTCTTCTGTATATCTGGGTCACGTGTTTCCCTCTGTGCATGCGCTCTTGTCTGGTGTCTCTCCTCTCTACAGAGCCTCACACACCCCTCTTTTTCCACAAATGTCAGTGCATGTATCTTTTCTATATACCTTTCCCACGATGGTTCTCGACCTATCATGTTCCTTCTGTCAAAAGGAAACTCGATTCAACTTGGGTCTACGGGACTCTGTGGTACTTTGGGTTTAAAACCTCCTATCCCCTCAACCAAACCATGCTTCCATTCATGGGGGTGGTTTATTATTCAACCACCAGTGCTTTCTTCATTAACTGATTCCTCTCCTTGGGATCCAGATGGGCTTTATTATTACCAACAAGGGGAAATTTAGGATCATTTGACATAATGAACCCTCTCTTATAGTTTTCCCATTCTTTCCTTTAGTGATATCATGGCCAGTACTTCAAGGCTTCACCCCCACAGTTAGTTATTGGAAATTAAAACAATAATTCATTTACATTGTTCCCATTCCATAGCATGGTGATCCTGATTAATGATTAATTACAAGTTGGGGGAAATAGGGGTGTTACAATCCCCTCCCCCTTAAAAAGAAACACCATCCTCAATGTTCTTTCTTGGTAACACCTGTCATTCATTTCTCATTCAGCTGCTTCAGAAGTCTTGACCCTCTTTCTTGGTCAGGTCCTTTTCATACTCTTGGCCTTCTTCACCTGTCTTCACTAATTCTTGGACAACAAGCACATTAATCACAATTTCATACGAAAACATTTTACTGTTGTTCAAAATTCAAGAGGAAAAGATTTCACAATGTAGCACAATACTTATCTGTGCAGTTCATGGATTTGTATCCAAATGGTTGTCTTGTTTTCTTGGCTCACTGTTTTTTCCTGGACATACTCATTGTGTGCACGATCTCAATAATTAGCATTTGAGAATTATCAAAGTCTCCTCTTCCTTGTAGTCACTCACCCTACAGGCCCAAGATCAGGAATCCCCTTCTCTGCTATACAGTCCCTTGGCTGATCTATCTTGCCTTGCCAAGGCTTTCTCGCACAAGAATATTTCCAGAGATTTCATTGAGCCTTACAGTTGAGGCGTCCCTCTTAATTTCTCTTCTGAGGCATCCCTCCAACCTGTGTTGCCACAACACAACATATTCTAGGTGATCATAGCTTACCACAGGGTTCTCATGTCCTAATCAATAGCCATTTTCATGATTCCTAGCTTGACAACCTTCACCTGTCCTCCCGAGACATATCTTTTTTGTCTCACTTGTATCACAGGTATATAAAAATTATGAGATATTATCTTCAATTTCAAGTTCATAATTTTCTTGCAAATCTATCACCCACAGATTTCCAAATTCCACATTTTGTTTTTTAGATATGTTCCACATAGGAACCAGATTCACAAGTATGGTATTTTTGTTCCCATAACAGTCTGTCTCATCAGACAATTGGTCTTCCTTATGGGCTTACAACACTGTCATATTCAAGACCCTTTTTTTCCTGCAATTTCAACATTCATCAACCAAACAAATTGTTAGTTTTCATCCACATTATATTTTCAAAACTATGCATACTAATAGTCGAAGTCATTTTCATCCATTCAAGGGTACATAGAAAAGGGAAACATCATTATTTCCATAAACATCCTTTCAACATACTAAATTTTCCAAATACAGTTCAAATATCAAATGACTTTAATCAATGTGCCAATATTCATGGCCACATTCATACCCAATGCACCCTTGCATTGATTTCAAGTTTGACACACTTTATGACAAGCACTTTGCCATGGTGTGTTATAGATTAACCAATCTCTTCAACATATATCTTATTCATTCTCATTCATTATTGCAGCAGGATTGTACTTCCCACTACAGGTGGATCATGAAACCAAATCAATACATATGAAACTATAAGTTTCTCTTGAATGCACCCAAGCATTCTTCCTTCATTAGTAACTAGGGTGCCAATACACATGGCCACCCAAATTTTATTTTCTTTAACAACTACACAATTCAAGTGGAGTATTTGAAGGTCCTCCTTCCTTAATGGAAAATCCATTGTCTTCCCTTTATGCAAACATGCATTTCCTCGAAGCAATTCCATGCAATGTTCTAACTATGAGCACCGTTATTCCCAATCTCCCAAGATTGGTCATTGTACCCATGGTACTATTTACTCATGTATTTTCTTGCAAGGATTATAATTCATCCTTGACTGGAATAGACTTCCTCTCTCTATTGTTCAGATTCTTCTTTCCTGAATCTTACCCCTCTTGGGTAGTGTTAAGGGGTCCTAAATCCCTTTAACTCAACAGCAGGAACCAAACCCACCACCAAGGCCCAATTAGAATTTGAAACGTTTAATAGTGGAATGGTTCTCCAGATCTCGCAATCTAGCAAATTAATCGATGGGTTTTACTTAGTGATTTACAAGATATCTTCTCCCAAAAACTCCTCCTTCAGTTTGAACATTTTTTTTTTTTTTTTTATCTTATAAATGGGTCTGATAAAATATAGGTGATGGTATAAACCATCTGGGTAAAAGAAAAGGGGGAAAAATTAACTACTAAAGAAGGATGAGCTCAGGATAACCCTTGTGCTCAAGCATGTAGACAAATATTTTCACACCTACGACAAGCCTAGTGTTATCACTGAAATTTCGTCCGCACAGGGCGACAAGAACTCCGCATCGTCAGCACAGAAAAATAGTCATTCATGGCACAAGGTTAATTCCACAACACAGCAAAAGGGTCAAAACTATACAAAATGGACAAAAAATTACAAGGCGTTGTGCACCCACTGGGCGCGCGCGCGCACGCGCGCAACATCTTCGTATCTGGAGCGCATATGCGCGGCTATGGGGTGAAAAACCCGCGCGCCTGCCAAACGACGCATTTATGGAACTGGTCGGCCTCCCAACCACTAATGGATCAGCTCCCAAGTCGATTTGACACCAAATCAGAGCTCAATCCGCATGGGGGGGCTGGTCAAAGACCTAATTGTGCCCTAAAGAGCCCCTCTTCACATTCAAAAGAGGTTGCAT
>SNQJ01S0039367.1:31300-52671 GCA_010110895.2 Picea sitchensis
ACCCCTTTACAAGTAAACATTATAGTTGAGGTAGCAGTCTTAGTAAAGTATTATACTTGGTAGCATGTAAGCATATTGAGATAAATTCTTAATGTAACAGATACAACTAACATCTCCTATAGGAGAAAATTCTTGTGTTGATCCCAAGTTACCATGGAGGAATGTTTGATCACAACACTAGAAGAGTGTTGAACTCATTTCGTGTTGTATTTCTTACTTTTGATCTTTGCTTCAAACAGGTCACAAGTGATAGCTCTAAAGGAGCTACTGTGAGGATTATTCATGTTTTTTGTTTTATCTACTATTATCAAAAGAGTATTATTCTTGTTTGTTGTTTTGTTGACCTTGTTCAGGTCACAGGTGATAACCTTGAGGAAGCCATAGTGAAGGTTGCAGAAGGAAACATACTAGATGAGATATGAAGCAGACTATGTGCATGACCATATACATTCATGTACCAAATAAGATAAAGAATAAGATATCTTTTGAGATTCAAAGATTCAGAGTATCTCATATGAAGATTGATTGTAAGGAGAAGAAGGCTCCAAAGATTACCAAACATTAGAACAAGAAAAAATATTGTCCTTGAAAAGAAGGTACGACTTCAAGATTAAGAGAATCTCAAAATAAAGATTGACAGTGAAACAAATACCTTCTCCCCCTTCATCAGTTCAGAGGGAGACATACCTTACTCAAGTTGATCCAGCTAATTCAGTCGATACATATTCAGAGATATTGCAATAAGGTCTAAAAGGCCTTTCTAGACCCACTCTACAAGAGGCAGAGAAACATACAAGTTTCTCAAGACACTTTCCAAGAAAGCAAAAGTGTTTCTCGAACTGTCCTTCAGTCATGAGCCACTTCATTGATACTGAGACTTATTTTCTTAGAGAAGCAACGAGAGAACTGGTATGGCAATTTTCCATAACAGAAGAATACCAATACATCTTAAAGAATGATGTATAAGATATTATTCAGGGACCATAAGGGAAGTCTGTGATAACTTCCAAGTGGATCTATAAGATCAAGCATGCAGCTAATGGAAGTGTCAAGAAATACAAAACAAAATCTATAGCTATAGATTTCTTACAAAAAGAGGGACTTGTCTATGACGAGACACTTGTTCCAGTAAACCTGATGCATTTCCATCCGTACTTCCATCCATGAGTTGAAAACTATATCGGATAGATAGATTCTTGATAAATTTGGATTTCAACAAGAGTGTTGTTGATCCAAACCTATATCACTACAGTATTGATGATGAGAGCCTGATCCTGATGACTTATTCAGAAAGAGTAGAGTATGATGAACTACTTCTTGGGACAAGGAGTATGATAGATGACCAATAAGATTTTCTCGAGTCAAGGAAAATATTCAGTGAAAATATTAAAGAATTTAAGTATGACAGAATGAAAAATCCACCGTGATGGATTTAAAGAAGAAGATTGATGATGATTCAGATGAGATTGATCCACAGTTGATTGGATCACTAATGTATCTATTCAAATACCAAACTCGATTCATTCCATGCAATAAATGTTCCTAGTCATTTCATGAGTCAACCGAGACAAACTCACTAGACAACAACAAAAAATATGTTGAGATATATACGAGGCACAGTTGGATATGGCCTAAGATATTCCCTCAGTATAAACTTGAGTTTGCAGGATATGTCGATTCAGATTGAGTAGAAATTACAGTGAACCAGAAAAGCACATCTGACTGATGCTCTATCATGAAGTTTTCCATGGTTTCCTAATACAGCAGGAAAACAAAACTATGTAGCCTTGAGTATGATAGAGGCAGAGTATATAAACATAAAGTGTGTGAAGCAATGTGGATTCACAAGCTTCTAACAAATTTACTTGACCATGAGATGGATCCTATGATGGTAATAAAGAACCGTTAGTAAATCTCCTTGAGAACCCAGTGTTTTCTAATGGATCGAAATATGATGAGATGAAATATCTTTATTTCAGAGATATGATGCAGAAGAAAATTGTATACTTGAAGTACCTTTCTACACCTGAGCAGACTACAAGACATTTACACCAAACAAACTTAGTTAAGAACACCTTCCGAGTTAAGAGGGAGTGTTGATGACTCTAGCCAAAAACAAAATTCAGAGTACATCTGTATGAGACTTGGCTTGATGAAGAATACCTCCCTAGCTGAGAGGGAGTGTTGATGAATGCAGCTATGGGAGACATCCTCCATATTTCAAACCTGTGATATGTGGAACATAGCAGCTATGTGAGTCTTTATCTCAGCTTACAAACCTGAGAGAAAGCCCCTANTGATTCCTTCCTGAGACAGAGCTAGGAACATAGAGATGACCTCCTCCATGACATGAGTGAGAAGAACTCCAGATGATTGTTCGATGGAAAAGTGATCTGTTGAGTTAGGATGTGCATGTAGCTAAGCACAAGGTGAATGTGTGAAATCCCAAAAGTGTTTAGCACATCGTCATGTGAACATAAATGAAGATGATGTGATAGCCTCCTCTGAGCAGCAAAGTTGACGAGAAGACTCCAGCTGATTCTCCTATCGGTGGCAGTGGGAAAGCAGATCTGTAGAGTGGATGTGCCTATGGATGAGCATAGGTGAATGCGTGAAGACCTGGTTCTTCTGTGTAATGCAGTGAATCAGAGCTATGACATCTATATGGATGTGCCCCTAGTGTATGAGCACTAGTGAGTGTATCATATCCTTTGCTATATATTTTTCAAGATTCAGACCTACCTGTAACCCTAATTTTTATGTAAAGGGTACAGGTCAGCCCCACCTTAATGTGTTTGATAATAAATGTAAAAGATAATTAATATTAATAATAATAATAATTATTATAATAATAATAATAATAATAAATTATAAATTATATAGTGACTTAGAGAGGTCGGCCCTGTTGAGCCAATAGAAACCTTTGTTGATTGGACAAGTCTAATATAAGTAAGGGGTGATTCTCCATTGTGGAATCATATCTTCCTTGTGAGTTTGGAAATTTCAGCAAGTACATCTACTTGGCAAAAGGTCCGCACCTCTCTTGGCTGCTAGAGTTCTAGGGTTTGAAGCACCCTCTTGTGTGCTAGGGTTTATCTCGATGGAGGTCTTTCTCTTGAAGAATATAGCAAANAGAATCATATCCTTCTTGTGTGTTTGGAAATTTCAGCAAGTACTTCTCTTTGGCAAAAGGTGCACACCTCTCTTGGGCGCTAGAGTAATAGGGCTTAAGCACCCTCTTGTGTGCTAAGTCATTCTTGGTGTTGAAAGGTCTTTCTCTTGAAGAATATAGCAAAGGATTTGGTTGGGTTTTCTTCCCTTGTTGAGAAGGGTTTCCCAGGATATATCTTGTGTACTTGTGCATGGTGTTTCTTCTTGTGATCTTGGTTGCTGCAACATTCTTGTTTATGGTTAAGACATGATGAAATTGAAATAAACTACATGATTAACCTATCTTATTAAAATTCAACATGGTATCAGAGCATAGGTCTTGAAGAACCCATTGCAAAAGCATCTTTCACAAGAAAAGGGGAAAATGTCATTGTTGTCGTACAAGAAAATTGGGGCTTTTATTGAAGAGGAATTTCAACCCAAAATTCATCTAGAAAAGTGTGCCCTAGCCCAAGGAACTCTTTGGCACCTTTAGCACACCTTCTCAGTGGATAGAACTCCTGAAAAGTGAAACCCTATTTTTCCCCAGTACTAGAAGTACCAGAAAATCTGAAGCACCAGAAAACCAGAAGTACCAAAAAACCAGAAGCACCAGTCCAGAAATCCGCTGGTCAAGTTTGAGGGGAAAAAATTTGGATTTTCAGAAATATGAGTGTACCATCTAACTCGCCTCATCTCAACGCATCTAGCCCCTGGATCATAATTTCAAAATTTGAAGTTTGAAAAATTAGGGTTTCCTCATAAAACCCTAAGTTGCAGTTGTCGTTTCAGAATAAATTGAAGTATCAATTGCAGTTGTAGTATCAGTTGAAGTATCAGTTGTAGTACCGGTTGCAGTGACCCTTGAAGTTTTTAAGAGTTGGTAATTATTACCGCTGCTACCAGATGGTGCCACTACCTGCAAATGTTATCAAAGGTATGTACTCACATATGTTTAAATTGTTAAGATTTAAAGGGTATTTGCAGGAGAAGGGATCTCTTTCCATAGATCCAGAAGGATCTCAAGATCCAAAACATTCATAGGAATAATGCAACCCAGGTTTGATTATTCTAATATGCATCTATTTTTTATGACATTATTTTGATCTAGGTTGCATGTTGAAGCTATGACCATCATACTAACCTTTGGTCAAAATTAAAGTCAAGGTATTAGATGGATTAAAGTTGACATCATAGAGTTTATTCTCTAACCATCCTTCTGTCAAGATAGCATATTTTCCTAGTACAAAAGACAGGTTGAATAAATCACTTGTCATCTTGAGTGAAGGAGACTTGGAAGAAAAGCAACACACACTCATTCTTGAGGACAAGACTCCAGGTTCCAAGTTTGATTAATTAAGTTGATAAGATTCAAAATTACGCATGACAAATTTGATTACTACCCCTTTACATGTAAACACTATAGTTGAGGTAGCATTCTTAGTAAAGTATTATACTTGGTAGCATGTGAGCATATTGAGATAAATTCTTAATGTAACAGATACAACTAACATCTCCTCTAGGAGAAAAATCTTGTGTTGATCCTAGGTTACCATGGAGGAATGTTTGATCACAACATTAGAATATTGTTGAACTCATTTCGTATTGTATTTCTTACTTTTGATCTTTGCTTCAGACAAGTCACAAGTGATAGCTCTAAAGGAGCTATTGTGATGATTATTCGTGTTTTTTTGTTTTATCTACTATTATCAAAAGAGCATTATTCTTTCTTGTTGTTTTGTTGACCTTGTTTAGGTCACAGGTGATAACCTTGAGGAAGCCATAGTGAAGGTTGCAGAAGGAAACATATTAGATGAGATATGAAGCAGACTATGTACATGACCATATACATTCATGTACCAAAGAAGATAAAGAAGAAGATATATTTTCAGATTAAGAGATTCAAAGTATCTCATATGAATATTGATTGTAAGGAGCAAAAGGCTCCAAAGATTACCAAACATTAGAACAAGAAAAAATATTATCCTTTAAAAGAAGGTACGACTTCAAGATTCAGAGAATCTCCAAATAAAGATTGACAGTGAAACAAATACATTCTCCCCCTTCAAAAGTTCGGTGAGACTTATTTTCTTAGAGAAGCAACGAGAGAACCGGTATGGCAAGTTGCCATAACAGAAGAATACCAATATATCTTAAAGAATGATGTATAATATATTATTCAGGGACCAAAAGGGAAGTCTATGATAACTTCCAAGTGGATCTATAAGATCAAGCATGCAGCTAATGGAAGTGTCGAGAAATACAACACGAAATCTATAGCCAGAGATTTCTTACAAACAAAGGGAGTTGTCTATGATGAGACACTTGTTCCAGTAAACCCGATGCACTTCCATCTGTACTTCCATCCATGAGTTGGAAACTATATCAGATAGATAGATTCTTGATAAATTTGGATTTCAGCAAGAGTGTTGTTGATCCAAACCTATATCACTACAGTATTGATGACGAGAGCCTGATCCTGATGACTTATTCAGAAAGCGTTGAGTATGATGAACAACTTTTTGGGACAAGAAGTATGATATATGAACGATAAGATTTTCTCGATTGAAGGAAAATATTCAATGAAAATATTAAAGAAGTTAAGTATGATAGAATGCAAAATCCACCATGATGGATTTAAAGAAGAAGATTGATGATGATTCAGATGAGACTGATCCACGGCTAATAGGATAACTAATGTATCTGTTCAAACACCAAACTTGATTCATGTCATGCAATAAATGTGCCTAGTCATTTCATGAATCAACCGAGGCAGACTCACTAGAAAACAACAAAACATATATTGAGATATATATGAGGCACAGTTGGATATGGCCTAAGATATGCCCTCAGTATAAACTTGATTTTGTAGGATATGTCGATTCAGATTGAGCATAAAGTACAGTGAACCAAAAAAGCACATATGATTGATGTTCTATCATAAATTTTTCCATGGTCTCCTAATACAGCAGGAAAACAAAACTCTGTAGCCTTCAGTATCACAGAGGCAGAGTATATAAGCATCAAGTGTGCAAAGCAATGTGGCTTCACAAGCTTATGACAGATTTACTTGACCATGAGACGGATCCTATGATGATAAACAAGAACCGTGAATAAAGATCCTTGAGAACCTAGTGTTTCCTGATGGATCAAAATACAATGAGATGAAATATCCTTATTTCAGAGATATGGTGCAAAAGAAAATTGTATACTTGTAGTACCTTTCTACACCTGAATAGACTGCAAGACATTTACACCAAACAGACTTGGTGAAGAATGCCTTCCAATTTAAGAGGGAGTGTTGATGACTCTAGCCAAAAACAAAATCCATAGTACATTTGTATGAGACTTGGCTTGATGAAGAATGCATCCCTAGCTAAGAGGGAGTGTTGATGAATGCAGCTATGGGAGACATCCTCCAGATTACAAACCTGTGAGATGTGGAACATAACATCTATGTGAGTCTTTCTCTCATATTACAAACCTGAGAGAAAGCCCCTAAAAAGGGTATGTGGTTCCTGCTTCAGAAAAATCTAGGAACATAGAGATGACCTCCTCCTTGACATGAGTGAGAAGAAATCTAGATGATTATCCGATGGAAAAGTGATCTGTTGAGTTAGGATGTGCATGTGGCTAAGCACAAGGTGAACATGTGAAATCCCAAAAGTGTTGGGCACATCGTCATGTGAAAATAAATTAAAATGATGTGATAGCCTCCTCTGAGCAGCAGAGTTGACGAGAAGAATCCATATGATTCTCATTTCGGTGGCAGTGGGAAAGCAGATCTGTAGAGTGGACGTGTCTGTGGATGAGCACAAGTGAACGTGTGAAGACCTGGTTCTTCTGTGTAATGCAGTGAATCAGAGCTATGACATCCCTATGGATGTGCCCCTAGTGGATGAGCACTATTGGGTGTATCAGATACTTTTCTATATATTGTTCAAGAGTCAGACCTACCTATAACCCTAATTGTTATGTAAAGGGTATAGGTCGGCCCCACCTTAATGTGTTTAATAATAAATGTAAAAATTAATATTAATATTAATATTAATTATAATAATAATAATAAATTATATAGTGACTTAGCGAGGTCAGCCCTATTGAGCCAATGGACGCCTTTGTTGATTGGACAAGTATAATATAAGTAAGGGATGATTCTCCATTGTGGAATCATATCTTCCTTGTGAATTTGGAAATTTCAACAAACACTTCTACTTGGGAAAATGTGCGCACCTCTCTTGGGCGCTAGTCTTCTAGGGCTTAAGCACCCTCTTGTGTGCTAAGTCATTATTGGTGGTGAAAATTATTTCTCTTGAAGAATATAGAAAAGGATTTGGCTGGGTTTTATTCCCTTGTTGAGAAGAGTTTCCCACGATATATCTTGTGTACTTGTGCATGGTGTTTCTTCTTGTGATCTTGGTTGCTGCAACATTCTTGTTTATGGTTAAGACATGATGAAATTGAAATGAACTACATGCTTAACCTAGCTTATTAAAATTCAACATGATCTACCTCTGCCCCAAGGTGATCTTCCTTTTTCTCTGTTTATTGTACATGTTTGACTCATCTTGTCATCAATGACAACACACAATCAATAATGCCAACAATATCCCGCTTTGGAATTGAGGGCAACATATATGTAAAACAAATACTTTTTCTCCCTCTATCACTGATCTCATTTACAAGTTGGAGGATTGAACTTTTACTTATACCAAATATTGATACCAAATTTGTTTTACTTTTCCCCCCCCTTTGACATCAATGACAAAGAGTTAAACTGTTACTGCTTTTCTCCCCATGTGAATGTGCCAGATGTTATCTCAATCTCTTTGGATTTTGTTTTCAAATAGGTAGTCTTATTGATACCAATTTTTTGTAGTGATCAAATATTTTAAACCTAATCCAATGACTTCCTCATTTGATGACCAAATTAAACACTCCCCCTAAGTTTTTACTGTTTCATAGGGTGTTAATGTCTTCTCCTTTGTCTTAAAGGACAAGGGTGTGAATCTTACTAATCTTCTTGATTTGTTTATTTATTCTCATTGATAGTCTTATCTTTCACAAGAATACCATTGATCGATACCAATTAATTTAATTTCCATTCTTCAACCAATTTAATATCTTATTCACAGTCCTTCGATTCTGCAGAAATCAACTTCAACTTTTGTCCCTTAGAAATAAGATTGAATTGGTCCTTTCATCCATTGTTTGTTAAGTCCTCTTCATAAGTTTTTCATTATTTTGGAAATTCCTAATTGGGTTTATATCATACCATACTTTAGTAGTATTTTGTAGTACTTACACCAAATCATGTTGTAAAATCCTTCCTCCCTTTTATTCATATTTTTTGTTGAGAGGAAATTTAGTAGTTAATGAAAATAACATTGGAAAACTTCCAAGATTTTCATTGCTCAATTCTTCTGGTTAATATGCTATTGAATATTCATCTTTATCATTGTTGTTCTATGTAAGTGAAACTTCTTCATTTTCTTCTTTGGGATTTTCTGTTTGCATTTTCCTTTTATTGGTTAATGTACTCTTGATCTGCATGATATCGTCAAGATCTGCTATTGTCTCATCTTCTTCTTTAGGAACTCTCCTTTCCTGAGTTTGATCCATTTCATATTCAAATATATGAATTTCACATTCCTTAATAGGAACTTCACCTATCATTTTCTTGCTATCAATTTCTTCATTTTCAGATGCCATCTCATTCTTGCTTTCTATTTCAAATTTTCTTTTCCATACCTTTTCATGAAATATTTTGTTTGTTGGATATTTCTTTTCTAATTTTTTCCTTTGAGATTTGTCATTTCTTATTTTCTTCCAACCTTCATTAGATTTTCTTCATGACTTGTATGAATTATTTCTCATGGATTGACTTCTTTATTTTCTGCAGTTTTGTGATTTGTGACCAAACCAATCACATTTGTAACATCTCATTCTATGACAAAACTTTTCTATGTGGAAAAAATAATTGCATATCCAACATCTCATTAAGTTATTGTACCTTCCTGAATTTTTATTTTCAAGACTCTTTCATTCCAATGCTTTGTGACCAAAGTTATTACAAGAAAAGAAATAACCATTGAAGGTGTTTCCATACTTGAGTCTCTTGTGACATGAGAAGTCTGTCTTTTGATATGTTTATTGTTTTACTTTTATAGCTTCTTTCCTTGAAAAAGTTCATGGTTTGTTTTAGGTTTGTGATTGTACCTTTTTCTTTTGAGGAGTATGATCCTTTATCATGTTTTTGAATGGTGCTTCATTTGCCACCTTCTCCTTTCCTATTGTATCCAAGATCGATTTTGTCATCAATTGGTCTTTGACTGTTCCAGATCCTATCTAGGATAGCTTAGTTGTTCTGGAATTTGACAACTGTCTTTTTATTTTCATTCTTCTTTTTGAGGTTGATAACTTCCATTTCCAACACGTGACATGTTTCTTCCTTTTTAGTCAATTGAATCTTCAAATATTCTTCCTTTTCCTTAGCTTCTTCAAGTAGAGTCTTTAGATTGATTACCATTTCTTATGTATCATCCAAGACTTCTGTGCAGTTATTAGTTTTTACATATGTATTTAACTCTTCTATATATTTTTTTATATCAACAACTTCATTCTTCAATATTTTGATTTCTTCCTTGTTTTCTAGCTGAATCATTTTGAGGTTGATGGATTCCAATTCCAACATGTGGCATGATTCTTCCTTTTTAGTTAAATGGATCTTCTGTGCTTCTTCATTTTTCTTAGCTTATTCAATTTGAGTCATTAGATTTGCATTAGTACTTTCATTTATCTTTTTTATGTTAATAATTTCCAATTCCAACATGTGAAATGATTCTTCCCTTTTAGTTAATTGGATCTCCTGGGATTCTTCATTTTTCTTAGCTTCTTCAAGTTGAGTTTTTAGACATATGACCATTTATTTTGTCTCTTCTAGTACTTATTTGCTTTTATTGTCATTTGTCTTCAATTCTTCCATTTCTTCTGTTAGATTAGCAACTTCGGTCTTCAATATTTTGATTTCTTCCTCTTTGTCTTCTAGCTGAATCTTTTGTTCATGCTCTTCATGGTTAGATTGATCTAACTGTTGTGGTAGCAACATATATTTATTTTGAAGTTTCTCCAACTCTTAAAAAGTGCACATAATTGTGTATTCAAGCTAGTCAAGAACATCCTTAGTAACTTCAATATATAGACCATTTCTTGGTTTCATACTAATCATTTCAAATATAGTTATAACATCGGTGTTAAAATCTAATAGTTTTTCTTTATTGAATACTGAGGTATTCATCAATTCATTGATGTAGTAGTATTCTATGTTGATGATTGTGGTTTGCATCAATTCTTTGGTGGAAGTGTCATCTTCTGTGTTTTGTTCTTTATTCTGATCATAATTCTCTTTATTTGTATTGTGTTCTTCAATCTGATTTGATTTATCCATTTCTTTGTTTTGTTCTTTAATCTGATTGGATTTTTCTATTTCTTTGTTTTTTTTTCTATAAACTGATTGGAATTCTCCATTTCTTTGTTTTGTTCTTTGTTTTGATAAGAATTATTTAGTTGGAGCCATAGTACTTTAGCAAAGGTGCAATGTCCTCTTTTTTCTTTGACTTGGTCTGACAATCCATTTTGGATTTCCTTTAATGCTATTGAATTATTTTTCTTTGCTTCTTTTGTAGTTTTGGATTTGTTCTTTGAGGTAGTTGAGTACCAAGGTTTAGATACTACTTAATTCCAAACACCAGATCCTCTTGAATTCAGATATCGTTTCATTCCTTCCCTCCATGAAGAGTAGTTTGTTCCATCAAATAAGGGAGCTTCATTTGTGGAGAGAGCCATTTGTCCACCCATTTCTTCATAATATACCTGCCAGTGTTTAAAATGTGTCGAAGGCACCCTCTCTAATACAAATTGTTGAAACACACACTAACACTAAGAGGGAGGGGGGTGAATCGATGTCCGAAACTTTTGACTTCTTTTCACACTTTCATAGATTAACTGAATTAACTGAATAAGATATATGCAACTTAAATTAATTATTCGTAACATGTGTAACACAAACTGTATGAAGTAGATAAAATATCTTTCTTTTATTTATTTAACTTGAATGAATACAAATAAAATCAATCCTTTAATATCTTCAACTGAATATGAGAGATCCAACACTCTGATACAAGACCCAACTTGTAGTTCTCAGATCCAACTGAGAAATGAGGAATCCAACCCTCATAACAAGACCCAAATGTGGATTATGATTATCCAAATGGATATCAATGGCCACCCACCGCTTCCACTGACTCAACACAGTTCTTCATCTTGGCAGTGTTATTATAATTTTCTGGGATTTTCTAGGTCCTAAACTTCCAAGGCCATTTTGAGGCCCTAAACGATGTTTTCTGAGAAGGGACAAAGGCCTGGGTTTACCTTAGAGAGTTCCAATGAGCTACTATGCACACAAAATAGAGATTGCATGCAAAATTTACACTCCTGAAAAATTGATGTAGAAACTAACACCCAAAAATACCTTTTTGTGTTTCAAAAATACCTTTTGGCGCTTCACCTCCTAGGTCTAGGGTTTTGAACCTTTAGGGTTCTTGATTTATGTTAAAAGGTTATCCTTTTGGCCTCTTGTATGAGCTTTTGCAAATGAGAATAGTCGGCATCTCTCTCTTTTCAAAGATAATCTACCACCATTCTAGCCAGTTTGTGTTCTACAGTATTCCACTATTTTATTCATTAATAGAAGTTAGGTTTTTACTGTATTACGATGCTCTCTTCTATATTCATATGTGTGTTTCATTTCATTATCTACACAATCTGGATCATATGAAGGGGATAATATGCATCTAAATCAATAATTTGTAGGAAGTGTACTTTCATTTGGTTGAGGTTTTGTTCTAGTTCTCTCTCCTTACCCATTCAAGATTATGTTGTGCAACCTCAACCTCTTGTACAATGAAAAATTCAGACCAAAATCATCTTGTGGAAATCTAACATTTTCCACCAATGGACCCCAATGAATGCCTCTCGTGCAACAGATTCTCTTTCTTTATTACATAACATTTTGTACACTTATCAAATGCCAAATGAACAACATGTTAACAACAATTCCACTTTAGGCTTTGAAATTTTTAAATTTTTCCTCATATCCATTAATCAACAAGATGCAAATAGACCATTCCTTCTTAAAATTCCAACAATTAGTTGTGGATATACTACGTATAAAAAGTAATTTTTTCAAGAATATTCAAGAACCCAAGGCTATTGTTCCAATTGAATATGAATACACCTATTGAATGTGTAGGAGAGATTGAAATATCTTCCAAGACATGGGAGGATTCTTTTAAGAAAATATTTTATACCTCAAGAATTGTGTATAAAAATGGATTATATATCATCATCAATCCATCAAAGTAGTAGTTTAGGAGAACTTGGGAAGCAACAATGTAACATCCCCCAGCTTAATTGAGGAACATTACTTGCAGAATATACACATAAATTCGAAATTTTATGCTAATTAACTTGATGTAGCTTATCAACTATGAATTATACACATATTTGACCATTGCGGATAACATTATTTAAATGAAGCTACATCATGCCGACCAACATGAATGTCACGTACTCACTAAGACAAACCGTGCATGCAACAAGATTTGTACCACACACGCAATATGATTTTACTACACGCGGAAATTATTTCCCAACATGCACAACAATTCGAGCACTGCACCGAAATCTTGTTATCATTACTACTAAAATAAATTAACATATACATTTAAACACTAAATTATGAACAACATGACAATCAAGCTCAAGAAATGGTCCATACTAGTTGAAAATGTAAATGTGGCTAATAATTTCACCTCAACAACATATAATTCATTCTCATGCACAGAGTAAAACACACAGCAGTTAAACTAATACATTAAGTTAGGAAAATAGATAAAGACATACCTTTTGAAAATAGTTGTGTAACCAGTTGCTTGAGAAGGGAATTCCACCAACCATAGACTTATTGTTCCAAATATCAATAGCAAGTCACTCCCGCGTTGGGGCTAGGAATCCATCAAAAATGTGTGTCTCTCACTGTCCACTCATAGCTCAATATCCCACAACCCACTGATATTCTCCTATAGATACCTCGAGTTTCCTCTGTTTCTCTTCCTCTTGACATGTCCAACCCAAGGAATGTACCCCTTCACTGCTCTCAATCCATTGGGCGTCCCATTCATTTATCAAGTTCTGTCTGGCAAAGTTAACTAGAAATATCTCTACTAGGAACTCAAGGGAACTCACTGCCAGGAAAACTACTAGCAACAACAAAAAACACTTATTGTTACAGTTCAACTCACAAAAGAGTTCAATCTTCACACCTGGCAATATGGCTCTTCAATATTCAGCTCCGAATCACTCTAGCATGCTCCATAATTTTCCCAGCCTTCTTTCTCTATATCTAGTGCTCTTTTTCTCTACTCTTTGCTTGTTTTTCATGTAAAATTGAAAGTGTAAAAACTTCCTATAACTACCCATATGAATTTCCTCTATTTCCCAAAGATAGTTGACTGCTCACTCTGATTTTACTTCAGCCCCATGGTCTCAAATAACTATGGGATGTGACTCTCACACCCACCCTCTTACATGAGTTTAATGATTGGGCTCTCATACACTCAAAATAAAATTAGAAGCTATCCCCAATGATAGTAAAATTCAGAAAAATGAGTTGAATTAATACCCATAATTAATTTCCCCATTGGACCCCTCTTAGACACTCTCTTCTCTTGTTTAAAACTCGGCTCTCATCTCTTTCCATATCCCCCAAAAGTCGGTATCACATTTTATTTATTTAAAATATAAAATGCATTCACATATTACATTGCTTGGCCATAACCACATTCATATATACATTATGAATTGATTAAACTGGGGATTATAGTGGGGATGTTACAAACAAAGTATAAAGTGCATGAATGTTAGAGAGACTTCTAACACCCAACAATCTTCAAAGTATAATTATCCTTATTCACCATTTTCCTCAAAGGAGGCATGGTATGGAGGAGAATTAGATTTGTTAAGAAATTCCCACATACAATTCAATCATCTTTCATTTGATTTTTTTTGTGGCTATGGAGAATCTAGACTATTTTTGGCCTAAACTTCTCACTAACCACAAATATGGAGTATGTCTCTCCAAGCAAGTTTTCAATTTCTCTCTCTACCATGATTTATCATTGTTAGATTTTGGGGTTACTCCAAAATTGTTTTCAACTTGCTAAAAGAACACTAGGTCTCTTAGCTCCTTGGTGATGCTTCATGGACATATGGATGGCCTAGTTTGGGTGGATGATTGACTTTAGTTAGAGTGATAGCATGGTGCCCTTACCTAGGAGTTTGTTACCCTAATTGACATGACTAACCCATGGGGTGCAAACAATGGAGGAGTGTATTTCTTGATTAGTTGATTGTTAGGAATTCAACCCTTGTAACTTGGGACCATATGATATATACCTTGAAGTTTGGACACTTGAATTAAGGATGTTTGGGTTGAGAATCATACTTCATCGAGGTCAGTGATCGATCTGAAGACATATGTTGAGGAGGAGCATTGGACCTTAAATACCACATTGACACACATGTTGAGGATCATTAGCCATGGGTGGACATGTGGCACACAGTTAGAGGAGGGGCACCTTGCATGAGGACACTTAGATAGTGTACCATTGTGGAAGGAGTGTTATATTAACAACATGTTGGAAATCACACCATATTTGAGGAGGGGTGTTCAACGCAAAGAGGATAATGCTTGGAGGGTGTTTCACCTTGGGGATTAGATAAACCCTAGTTTAACACATGTACATTCTTACTATAGAGTGATCCATGTGGAGTTTCATTATTGGTTACTTGCATTGAATCATGTTTGTATTTATGTTATCCCTCATCGCCTATTGTATATATAAGGGAGGAGAGAGCTCGTGTATTCATGATCATCATTGTACTCTATCTTTGCACTTGTCTTGGAGACATCTTATAGGGAGAAAGACATTATGGTTCATGAGGAAATCTTGAGAGAGAGATGTCTTGTAGAGAGTCAGATGTTAAGGTTCATGAGGAAATCTTACAAGAGAGGCCTTGTAGGGAGAAATACACTAAGGTTCATGATAAAACCCTAGGAGAATACAAGGAGAGAGAGAGAGAGAGAGGTCTTGGATGTCTTAAATAGATTGCTCTTGTGAGATACTAAGGTTTTCTCTTGCAATATGCTAGGGTTTGAGCTATTCATATAAACCCTAGAGAATAACATGACATTGGAGGTGATGATGGTTCTTGTGTCTCTTTTTGTAAAATTAGGGTTTTTACCCTAGTAGAAGGAACTGACAGTGGAGCTAATGCCTCAGATGATCTTGTAGTCTTGTTCTTATAGGATGTAAGGCTAGGGAAAGATCATGGAGAGGTGAGTTTGATGAATATTGAGCTTGGTGTGATGCCTTTCTTGGAACAAGACATCATTATTTTATTCTTGATGTTCCATGGAGGTATTGGTGCTTGTGTTGATGCAAGAGTGGAAGACCTATGGTTTGAGGACTCAAACCCTAGGATAGACGTATAGATTTGGAGACTAGTCATAGAGTTTTATTGGCATGAAATTTTGTGATGCAACATGGTTAGGTTTTGTAAACCCTAAGTAAGACAACAATGCTAGTGAGGAGAGCTTGTGTGATACAAGCTTGGTGTAACTACCAAGGAGGACTTGTCGGTGTTGATGCTAGCAGATTTAGGATCTTTGGTGGAGTGACCACCTTTGGTTGGGACTGATTACTATCTATGAGTTATGGATAGAGTTTTCTTATGGTTTCCCTACCTAGGGTTTGGAGAGCTTAATTTGTACGAGTGCTGTAATAAAGTTGTGGTATGTATTTGTACATTTTCTTATATGTGTGTGTGTGTGTGTGTGTGTGTGTGTGTGTGTGTGTGTGTGTGTAAAGTTTTCGAATATCCAAATATTCTGTACTTGTAGATTTGATTTTCATCTCATGTCATCTTCTTGATTGGGTAGATTTTGGCACTTGTTGTCCATGTCAATCACTAAATTGGTTAATTTCTTTAACACTTATCTTATGGAAAAAGGAGAAGAATTAATGTTGTTATATTTTTCCTTAATAAGAAAATCATATATATTATACACTTTGAACAATGTGTCCTAAATGTTGTAGCATTGTGGTATAAAAGTACACTTGGTATTTATTGTCTTGTGTTGCTGGGTGAAATTGGGTTGAAGGGAAGTGAAATATTGTTTCTACGATTTAATATTTTAGAACATCCCTAAGGTTGAAATTTCACAAGGAATAGATCCAAGAAACCTCAAGTAAATGAAGTGAAATTTTGAATTGCATCAAAGGTCAAATTCCTAAAATTTATACATTGTATCAAAGCTTAATAGATTTAGATTGCCTTCTTGTTGATTTGAAGGTTGAATATTTTCAATTGTTGTACCTAGGAGAGGTTGTTGGGCGGTGAAACCCTAGTTTACTTGAGTTGAGCACTTGCACCCATCAAGGGTTTGATGGGTTTGTCTCTTGTGATGAAGGTATATTTGCATCTGTTATAGGTGGTAGATATACTACATGGATAGTTGTTCTGAATTTATTTTCAATGGGTGTGATTCCCATGAGAACTTGTGATAGGTGGTTAATTTGTTGAATTTTGATATGTTTTCACCTATGATAGATAGTAGATATACTTGATTCTTGACTAGTATGGATTTATCTCTAGTGGGTGAGATGCCTAGGAGGACCTATGATAGGCAATTGATTTTCTCCAATGGATGTTATTGTTTCATCACCTGTGATAGGTGGCCAATTTGTTCAAGTGAATGTATGTGTATTTTCACCTTTAATAGGTGGCATATGCATTTAATTGATCACTTGTATAGATGTATTTTTAGCAAGTGGCATTCCCAACAGGACATGTGATAGGTATTTGATTTGTTCCAATGGATATCAATGTGTGACAGAATTTTTAATTATCTTTCTAATTTCTCAAAAAGACAGCTAAAAATACTGTGCATTTAATTATCAATCCAGGGCTCGTATGGAACTTGCTAGTTACCATGCACTATATATGCAAGATACACTCTACTCTCTCATTGGTTTGATATGTAGTTACAGTACCAATGATTACATTTGTGTTCAAAGTATATACAATTCTCAAGCTATGGTAAGGTTCTACAAACTGTGGAAAGTAAATCACACTTCCAAGAATTGAAATATCACACTTGCAAGAAAGTAAACACACAAGCAAGAAAGTAAATCACTCTTGTTGGAAAGTAAACACACAGATAGGAAAGTAAATGTCCCACTTATAGAAAATTAAATATGCTAACTATGTGTTGGAAAGGAAATTCACACGAGCTACAAGTATTAGGAATATGACTCAATTGTTTCCCGAAGAAACCCCAGCTATGTGCAATGAAACTAATTGCAGAATTGAAACTCTAAATTACTCTTGAAAAAATTGAAATTCACACCACGCTTGCTGAAAATAAATCACACTTGTTGAAAGGAAATTGATTAACTACTTGTTGAAAAATATATTAATTAAGTCCTCGAAATTAGAGACTAATCTTTGCCAAAATGATCCATGCCATTACTCTGAACAACAATTGCAATCATTGTGTTAAGCACGTAATGAAATACAATCATATGTGAATAATCAATTGCATTACTGAATAAATGCAATCTCTCCTGAATAATTAACAACATAAATGAATTGAATCACATAAAAAATAATTAGCAACTCGCATAATTAAATCACACACACAACAAATGAAATAAAAACTTAATGAATTATTCCATTGTCATTTGAACATTTCTCTAAGAGTCCTTTGTAAATTGCTCTAAGAGTCCTCCCCGAATAATGGAGAGAGTGATCTCTTTTATACATAGATTGAATGGAAACAAGAAATAACAAATATCTAAATAAACTCACTTATGGATTTAATAAATCCGTAGTGGTTACAACAAATTCCTAAATAACAATAGTTTCCAACTAATAATTAGCAATTAATGAATAACCCCAAGATCTTTTGCTAACAATTAGCAAACAATAAATAACTTCCAAGATCGTTTTCTAACAATTAGCAAATAATAAATAACTCCAAGATCTTTTGCCCAAAAATTCCAAGATTCTTGGTGAACACGGATAATTTTTGTTGAATTTTCACTATGCTTGGCTCAAGCATGAGGTTTATTTCATTTTAGCATTTACTTGAGCCATAAACAAATGAAGCTACACCATTCACAATTTCTGCAATAACCAAGATCACAAGAAGAAATACCATGCACAAGAACACAAGAAATATCCTGGGAAAACCCTTCTCAACAAGGGAGAAAAACCCAACAATCCTTTGTTATATTCTCAAGAGAAGATCCTCCAACCATGAAACCCTAGTGCACACAAGAGGGTTCTCTACTACCTTGAAACTTTCCCCCAAGAGAGGTGCACACTTCAGTCCTAGAAGATGTACTTGATGAAATATCCAAATGACAAGTGACTTGTGTGTTTCCTCAATGGCGAAATCACCTTTATTTATACTAGACTTGACAGACCAAAAATGTTGTCTATTGGCACAACATGGCTGACCTCAATAACTCATAAAATAATTAATTATTACAATAAACATTAATTATCTTTCACATATGGTGGAGCCGACCTATACCCTTTACATCATAATTAGGGTTATAGGTAAATATTACTCTCAGACAATATAGAAAGGGATCTCACACATCCACTAGTGCTCAACCACTAGGGGCACGTCCACCCGTGCTCAGCCACAGGGACGTCCTACTCAATATATCTCTATCTCACTGAGTCAACGAGAGAATCATCTAGAGTACCATCTCAATCCTGACTCAACTGCATCCACAAGGCAGGAGAGCACACATCCAGAGTCCGGCGCACACCCATCACATGGACACCTTCACCCCACACAGGGGTACACATCATTTCATCTCAATCCAGAGAGGAACGACACCCCCATCTCATGGGCCTCCTCACCCCACAGAGCGACACACATCATCTCATCTCATTCCAGAGAGGAATGACACACCCATATGATGGGCACACACAACACATGGGCTCTCTCACAGGTTGACTCACTCAGTCTGTGTCCTGGAGGATGTCTCACGAATCTGTAATCATCAACACTCCCTCTCAACTAGGGAGGCATTCTCCACCAGGCCAAGTCTCTCACAGAAGTACTCGAAATTCATCTTCGCAAGTGGTTTGGTGAAGATATATGCAATCTTCTCATGTGTAGGAAGGTATTGCACGTGTATTGCTTTCCTCTGCAGCATGTCTCTGATATAATGATATTTTATCTCAATGTGTTTCGATCTATCGTGAAACACAGGTTTCTCAAAGAGCTTCACACAACTCTGGATGTCACAATGAATAATGGTAGGATCCATCTCATGATCAAATAAGTATGTCATGATCTTGTGAATACACACTGCTTCACGGACTGCCACACTCAACGCTATATACTCTACTTATGTGGTACTCAAGGGCACAGAGCTCTGTTTCCTGCTGCACTAGGAAACCATGGCATACCCCAAGGTAAAACAACAATTGAATGTGTTCTTCCAGTCCACTGCACTCCCTGCCCAATCTGCATCGGCATATCCCTAAAAACTCATTTCTACACCGGAGTCATATCTCAGGCCATATCCAAATGTGCCTTGTAGATATCTCAATACATGCTTCACTGCTATCCAGTGAGTCTATCTCGGTTGACTCGTGAACTGACTAAGTAAATTCACTACACAGCATATGCTAGGTATGGTGTTAACCAGATACATCAATGATCCAATCAACTGTCAGTATAAATGTGGATCAATCTCGCCTAAATTTGTAGAAGCATCGTTCATTTTATTCAAATCCATCACCATCGGTGTAGGCATGGATTTGCAGTCTATCATACTAAACTTATTCAATATATCCACTGTATATTTTCTTTGACTCAGGAAAATCTCATCAGTCCTCTATCATACTTCTAGTCCCAAGAAGTAGTGCATCATACCCAGATCCTTCATCTCAAATTCAGAAGTCAATGCTCACTTGCATTCAACAATAATTGTTTCTGAACCAGTGAGGAATAAGTCATCCACATACAGGACCAAGATTAGGCACTCATTATGAACAATATGATAATATAGGTTTGGATCAGCAACACTCTTGTTGAAGCCCAAAATCATGAAGAATCCATCCATCTTCGTGTACCAAGCACGAGGTGCCTGCTTTAGTCCATACAAGGCTTTCTTCAACCTGCACACATGAGTTTTCTCGTCGTGTATCACGAATCCTTCTGGCTTCTCTATGTAAACTTATTTATCAATCTCACCATTGAGAAATGTTGTATTTACACCCATTTGATGTAGTTTCCAACCCATGGATCTTGTTGTCGCAAGAGTTGGTTCTAGGCTGTAATAGAGCCAAGCCTTAGCACATTTTAAATGAAATAAATTTTGTCACTCGGACTTGACTTGTGTTGCATGCAACTAAATTCTGAGATAACCTCAAACCACTTTTGATTGGAAACTACCCCTTCCAACCCTAGAGGGATCTCTCGAAAATATGTCACAATAGGATATTCAATAATCTTAACAGTGGGCAGATCTGTGGGTAACAAAAAGTTTTGGGTTTTTAGGGTTGGTGGGTTGGACTAGGAGGTATTCCATTGGGAATGGAGTCAAATGATCAAGCAAATAATAAGAGTGTTTCGGCGATGGAAATCCATGGAATAGAGGCAAGGTAGAAGCTGATTACAGAGAGAAGGATTTATAAAAGTATGGCAGCAGAATAGAGAGAAAACATATCAAAATAGAGAGAAGGGTCCGGCTTGTTTCTCTTTTCGTTAGGTATATGAATAAACATTGGACAGCCAAATATTTTGAGATGGCTTACCTATGGCTTCTTTCTGATGAACATCTCTTCCAGTGTCTTGAGCCCAAGTGCACTATGGGACAATCGGTTCTGCACATATACAGTTTCCATTGCTGCTTCTGCCCATAAGCAGATAGGAAGATCTCGATCATGGATCGTAGTCTTCACATCTTCCAGTATGGTTATGTTCTTTCGTTCAGCTACACCCTTTTGTTGGGGATTATAGGGAGTAGTGATTTCCCTCTTGATCCCAACATCTTTGCAGAAGTTCACAA
>SNQJ01S0039367.1:52681-82081 GCA_010110895.2 Picea sitchensis
TGATGGTCATAGCTTCAACATGCAACCTAGATCAAAATAATGTCATAAAAAATAGATGCATATCAGAATAATCAAACCTGGGTTGCATTATTCCTTTGAATGTGTTGGATCTTGAGATCCTTCTAGATCTATGGAAAGAGATCCCTTCTCCTGCAAATACCCTTTAAAGTTTAACAATTTAAACATATGTGAGTACATAACTTTGATAACATTTGCAGGTAGTGGCACCATCTGGTAGCAACGGTAATAATTACCAACTCTTAAAAACTTCAAGGGTGACCGCAACTGGTACTACAACTGATACTTCAACTGATATTGCAACTACAATTGATACTTCAACTGATTCTGAAACTGCAACTGCAACTTAGGGTTTTATGAGGAAACCCTAATTTTTCAAACTTCAAACTTTGAAATTCTAATCCAGGGGCTAGATGCGCTGAGATGAGGCGAGTAAGCTGGTATAGTCAGATTTCTGAAAATCCAAATTTTTTCCCCTGATACTTGACCAACGGATTTCTGGACTGGTGCTTCTGGTTTTCTGGTACTTCTGGTACTTGTGAAAACTAGGGTTTCACTTTTTGGGAGTTCTATCCACTGAAAAGGTGTGCTGAAGATGCCAAAGAGTTCCTTGGGCTAGGGTGCACTTTTTTATATGACTTTATGGGTGAAATTCCTCTTCAATAAAAGCCCTAATTTTCTTGTATGACAACAGTGACGTTTTTCCTTTTTCTTGTGAGAGATGCTTGTACAATGGGTTCTTTAAGACCTATGCTCTGATACCATGTTAAATTTTAATAAGCTAGGTTAAGCAAGTAGTTCATTTCAATTTCATCATGTCTTAACCATAAACAAGAATGTTGCAGCAACCAAGATCACAAGAAGAAACACCATGCACAAGTACACAAGATACATCCTGGGAAACCCTTCTCAACAAGGGAAGAAAACCCGGCTAAATATTTTGCTATATTCTTCAAGAGAAAGAACTTTCACCACCAAGAATTACTTAGCACACAAGAGGGTGCTTAAGCCCTAGAAGACTAGCACCCAAGAGAGGTGCACACCTTTTCCCAAGTAGAAGTGTTTGCTGAAATTTCTGAACTCACAAGGAAGATATGATTCCACAATGGAGAATTGTCCCTTACTTATATTAGACTTTTCCAATCAACAAAGGAATCTATTGGCTCAACAAGTCCGACCTCTCTAAGTCACTATATAATTTATTATTATTATAATTAATATTAATATTAATATTAATTATCTTTTACATTTATTATTAAACACATTAAGGTGGGGCCAACCTGTACCCTTTACATAACAATTAGGGTTACAGGTAGGTCTGAATCTTGAACAATATATAGCAAAGGATTTGATACACCCACTAGTGCCCATCCGCTAGGGGCACATCCATAGGGATGTCATAGCTACAATTCAATGCATTACACAGAAGAACCAAGTCTTCACATGTTCACCTGTGCTCGTCCATAGGAACATCCACTCTACAGATCTGATTTCCCACTGCCACCGACAGGAGAATCATCTGGAGTCTTCTCGTCAACTTTGCTACTCAGAGGAGGTTATCACATCATCTTCATTTCTGTTCACATGATGATGTGCCCAACACTTTTTGGATTTCACACGTTCACCTTGTGCTCAGCTACAGACACGTCCTAACTCAACAAATCGTTTTTCCACTGGATAATCATCTGGAGTTATTCTCACTCACGTCATGGAGGAGGTCATCTCTACATTCCTATTTATGTCTCAGGAAGGAACCACATACCCTTCTTAGGGGCTTTCTCTCAGGTTTGTAAGCTGATAGAAAGACTCACATAGCTGCTATGTTCCACATCTCACATGTTTGTAACTTGGAGGATGTCTCCCATAGCTGCATTCATCAACAGATCACCTTGGGGTAGAATAAATTCGTGATCATTGTTGATCACGATAGGATCAAAAATGATCCTATGTTCCTAAATCTCAGAAGAGATAGCCTTTTGATTGGATAAAGACAGTGCATAAAAGAGCACATTGACACAAAGCTCAGAAGGAAGAATTTTAATCGAAGCTTAGAAGAGATGGCGCATTTGAAGTAACAAATTTATACAACCTACGATCTGAAAGGATTCTCTGAACAAAGGTTAAGAGTTAAGGATCTGCATATCATAAGGCTATGTCCTCACAATCTCCCCTCCCTTGTGAGTCTTCTTGTGTTGTTGACTATCCATAACTATTGTTGGAAGAATGCTTTATGTAATTCGTTATGACAACTTGGTGTGTGAAAACAAAGTACACAGGAAATTAGGGTTTAAATGATAATACTTTTTTTCCTAAAACTCGCCTTGTGCAAAAATTTATACACATCAATGTATGAGATGAATCACACTTCAAACAGGAGGGATAATGGATCAACCACTGAGATTTATAATAAAAGGAATACATGTGAGAATTCTCTACTAAAACAGGGTTTTCATGAGCATAAATATAAGTTTGCAGCATTAATGATGTATGTAATTTAAGCCTAGTTCTACAGATGATCAACCATACATTTCAGGTTTGATAGGGGTAAAATTCAATCGTTTAAGGATAAAATTCAAATGGATGCAGAATACGATGGTTTCAGTAGTTATGGAATATAGGGTTCGCAGTGCCGAGTTCAAAATCAAATTGCGCAGCTCAAGGAGACTATTAGAATATTTTTGACATAATCCATGAAAATTTGGTTAAATGAAGCCGCTGAAAACTATGAAATCCTCTTTGACACGTTCCTTAACTGCAGTGATGAGAAATGAATGCTTGAGGTACTAGTGAGTACGTCGTGAACTTTTGTTGGTGAGTTGGCAGCAAATAAAACTGACTTTGACTTGACATCTAAACAGTTGGATAGTGACAAGGGAAATTTTGTGTACAACTTGGAGGCATGACATGTGATGGTAATTATTTTAAGATCGAAGGTGTGACTCATAAGGACTATTTACCTTGACATGATGACTAATCTCATGACATAAATAATCTAAACCAAGGCTAAACATATCTTTTCTTATTTAAATCAAAATTAAATTTATGACCGCAACAAGAATACCCAAAACCTAGGACTTATAAGACCCTATGACTCAAAAAAAAAAAAAAAGTGATTTTTTGACCCCTACAATTCTATGTGCTAATAGGGAGGACTATGGTATTAGTTGTGTATTACTGGACAACATGGTAGTAGTTGGGTGCTACTAGTTGATTGCTACAAAGTCGTGAGGACTATTGCAGTAGTTGCGTACTACTGGACAACATGGTAGTAGTTGTGTGCTACTAGTTGATTGTTGCATAGTCATGGATACTTTGGCGTATAATTTGAGTTATCGATGGTATGGTGGTAGCATGAGGCTACTAGTTGATTGTAGGGTAGTCAATGGACTACTAGAAGAAGACATTGTGGAAAGATACCTCCCTAGCTAAGAGGGAGTGTTGATGTTTCGGTAGCTGTGGAAGGTATTTTCCTCTTACTCTAATACTTTTATTAGATAAGAATGAGATTCCAAGAAGTGAGAGGAATACCATTGAATAGTTGAAGAACACCCCGAAAAAGAATAAAGTGAAATAAAATACCATAGAGGAGAAGTCGGCCCACAGGAAATATAATAAATTGGAAATATAATTTTCAGAAAGAGAAGTTGGCCCATATAAATAATAAAATAAATTTGAAGACCCAGAATAAGAATTGGGACCCAGAAAGGAACTCATATTAATATAAATACAAGTCTGGGTCAGTTCATTTGTACAGTCAGAAATTTCTCCTTCTGCAGTGCACACTAGGAAATTGTAGTTGCAACTGCAACAATTTTTCTATTTCTGGTCTTTGGCTCTCTTGGAGAGTGCGCCCCACTTGGGGAAGGATATTCTTGGTGGATCTTGGTTATTTCTCTTGTGCGCTACCTTTAGGGGAGCTTCGCTAAGGTTGTGTGGTGATTCTCAATTGCTTCAAGCCAGTTATCAGTTGTAGTTGTAGTTGCAGTAACAGTAGCAGTTGCAATTGCAGTAACAGTAGAAGTTGCAGTTGCAGTAGCAGTAGCAGTTGCAATTCCAAGTTACCAGTGGTGCCAACTCTGTGGTGCCAGTTCTAGTGATGCACCTATCTTGGTGCCATCTCTGTGGTGTGATATCTTGGTGCTAGTTCTATGGTGTTGATCAGTTGTCTACCCTCACTAGGTTTGACAAGAAGAGATAAGTATTTGTTATTGGGGTTCTTCATTATTGGTTTTCTTTCGTGATTATATCTTGTTCATGGTTGTAGTGGAATATTCTCTCTAAGAAAATTTGGTTGGGTTTTTCCCCGAGTTTAGGGTTTTCCCGGGACAAATCTTTGTGTCTTATTGTGCTTATTTATTTGTTGCTTATATATTTCAGTATAAATGATTATTGAATGTTAAAAGAAGATAAAAATGATATGGTAAATCTAATTTTAACGAAACAAATGAAAATATAACACAATTAAAGTAAAAGAGGTAGAGGAAGAGGAACACACAGTGACAATTCTAGAGGGAGTGGAATATTCAATAATCCAAAACATGGTCGAGGTCATAGTAGAAGCCAAGAAAGAGGGAACAACAATAAAAATCAACAATATTTTAGGAGATCTCAAGATGCTCCTAACAACAAAACATGAAAAGATGCTCCAGTAAAGTGATAAAGATGTCTTCGCATTGGCCATGTGGAAAAATATTGTAGAACAAGGAATGGAAAATTGTCCCAACATAAGAAAATTTTTAACTCCAAACCACATTCTAATTCAAATGCTTCCACTTCATCTTGGTATGCAAATAACAAAGATGATGATTATTAATATGTGTTGACAACCAATCACCAATTAGATTTTTCAAACTCAGTTGCAATCAAGAAACAAATGAGAAAAGATTTTGAAGATGATTGGATACTAGATATGGGGGCTACACAACACATGTGCTACAAAAAAGATATTGTTTGGACATATCATGACATGGAAATCAATCCAATATATTTGGCATATGATACAACCCATAATCCTCAAGAAAAGGATCGACCCAATTCTTTCTACCTAGAATTGGAAAAGTATTACTTGATAATGTTTGGTATGTTCCATCTTTTAAAAATAATTTATGGTCATTGGTCCTCATTAGACAAGGAGGTCATCAAATCATTATGGAATATGGTTTGATCAAATCAGTAAAGAACAACTTCAAGCCAGTGATGAATGGTTGTGAAGATGGAAAAATTTTGAGGTTACAAGGCACAATGATTCCTAGCAACCAAGACCTTGTAGCATCAGTGTACTTATCCTCCAGCTCATTAAGATTGTGGCATTATAGATTTTGATGTTTTGGTAACTAAAGGAGGTATTTTCCTCCTAGAAAACATTTCTTATAAGAGAATAAGATTCCATAAGTCCAAGGAATACCATTGAACAGTGGAAGAACACCCTGGAAGAGAAGTCGTCCCATAGGAAAAGAATAAAGTGAAATTAGAATCTCTAGAGAAGAAGTCGGCCCCAACTAAAGTGACTTGAAGACTATAAATAGGGAGATGTATTTATCATTTGAAGACACACACTCACTCAGTAATTAATTGAAAGTATGAGGAAAGGAAGAAGACAACGTATCGTGGAATTTGAGGTTCTTGGTTATTCTTGGTGGTGGTTTCTCTTGTGTGTTGTCTCCGGGAAGAGGTGCGCTACCCTTGTATGGTATTGCTGCTGCAACTGTCTGGTTTACTGTCACTAGTTTTTGCACTAGCCTTGTGTTAGGGTTTCTTAATTATTTGTTTTCTCTTAATATCTGGTTCATGGTTTGTTTATTTTGGACAAAATCTATCTAAGAAAGGTTGGTTGGGTTTTTCCCCGGTTTGGGGTTTTCCCAGGATAAATTGTTGTGTCTCTTTTTCTTGTTTATACTACTCATATTTTCAATACATGGTATAATTTTTAATGTGAAATAATATATAAGAACACTGGTAAACATATTTATATGAAAATTAATAAAATCCAACATGGAGTCAGAGTTGGTTACCTTCAGAATAGTTTGACCACTGGAAGGAAGATCGCACTTGCCACAGTACCTTACCACTACACAGTTTTATTTTTTCAATATATATGAGCACTTGTTCCAAGTAATTGGGACTAATACAGAACTTCACCAAACCCTAGCGCACCCTTGCAACACTCTGTTTGCAGTTTAGTGAAGTTTAAATTTTTGGGATTTCTTGGTTCTAGGGTTTCTACTAACGAAAATGATTACTAGTATAAGAGTTGAAGATAGAATGGATGGAGCATATAAATTCAAATATTGGAAGCATATGGTACTCCTCATTCTATAAGAGAATGAGTTGCTAAATCATGTCAAGCAGGTGCTTCTAGAACCTGAAGAAGAAGAATGCCAAAGGAAAATTTCTCAAGCAATGATAATAGATCCAAAGGGATCTTGGACATCATACATCTAGATGTATGAAGACAAATGATGATGCCATCCTTCGGTAAATTTGTATACTATGGAATTTTAATTGATTATTACTCACATAAGACATGGATCTACTTCTTGAAAGCGAAAGATGAAGTTTTTAGTAAATTTCAAGAATTCAAAGCTTTATTTGAAAATCTCCCTGGAAGAAAGATTAAGATATTGAGATCATTTAATGGAGGTGAATACACCTCAAATGTTTTCAAATAATTTTGAAGAGAATCATGGATTAATAAGGACTTAACAGCTCCCTACAACCCTTAATAGAATAGGGTTGCAGAGAGAAAGAACAGATCAATTGTAGAAGCAACTAAAGTGATAATACATGACTAGATTTTACCCATGCATCTATGGGAAGAAGTATCCAATACAACCGCGTATGTCCAAAACATAAATCCTCATAAGGTCTTGGGGAACAAGACACCAGAAGAATCATTCACTAGAAAGAAACCAAAATTCAACCACTTGAGGATATTTGGTTGTCCAGTGTACATACATGTTCCCAAGGAAAAGAGAATGAAGTTGGATCCTTCAAGAAAGAAGGGCATCTTCGTTGGATACAGTGAGACATCAAAGGCTTACATAATATATATTCTCGGACCAAGATATACTGAGATCAATTGGTATGTGACATTTGATGAATATGAAGCCTTCATAATATCTAGGGATTCTCACATGGATGAGGACTAAGAGGATTAGGAGGCTCCAAGGGATGTAGTAATGATTAACTCTACTCCAGAAGAACTCATTCCAAAAGAGAAGAATGAGACGGTATAGACAGAGAGATCTATAGACCCACCCAGAGAAGCTACAGTCACCAGGAAGAGATAATCTTTGTGTGATGTAGAATGTTCACCCTCGTTGAGAGGGAGGTGTGATGTTTCTCCTCTAGCAGGGTTCCCTTTGGACAAGGGTCTCCCAGATCAATCATGTGAAGTGACTGAGGAAGTGATGTAGTATTCTTTCCAAGTGGATGGGTGTGAATGGGACTACCAGAGGAGGATAAACATCATAGGATAGTTTTGGAGACTATGGGAGTAGCTTCATGCTACTAGATTCATCATGAGACTATAATTATGGTTGATGGCATGGTAGTAGTTGTGTGTTACTAGTTGATTGTTGCATAGTTATAGATATTGTTGACTATGACTATGGTTGATGGCATGGTAGTAGTTGTGTGCTACTAGTTGATTGTTGCATAATCATAGAGATCATTGGCCTACATGGTGATAGCTTTTGTAGGTATCAATTGATTGCAGATTATGACTATGGTTGATGGCATGGTAGTAGTTGTGTGCTACTAGTTGATTGTTGCATATTCATAGAGACTGTTGAACAACATGGTGGTAGCCTTTGTAGCTATAATTTGATTGTAGGTTGTGACTATGGTTGATGGAATGGTAGTAGATGTGTTCTACTGGTTGATTGTTGCATAGTCACAAAGATTGGTGGACTGCATGGTAGTAGCTTTACAACTACTAGTTGATTGCAAAACATGACTATTGATGATGGCATGGTAGTATATTTGTGCTACTAGTTGATTGTTGCATAGTCATGAGGACTATTGGATAGCATGGTATTATCTTGGTGCTACTAGTTGATTGCTATGTAATCGTGACAACATGGTGGCATATTTGTGCTACTAGTTGATTGTTGGATAGCATGGTTGTAGCTTGGTGCTACATAGTCATGAAGACTAATGGATTGCATGGTAGTAGTTGTGTGCTACTATTTGATTGCAGCATAGTCATAGAGACTATGATAGAGGATGGAGCTATTGTTTGCATGGTGGTAGCCACGTGGCTACTAGATGATTGCAAAGTAGTTAGTGGACTACTAGAATAAAACATCGTGGAAAGATACCTCCCTAGCTAAGAGGGAGTGTTGATGTTTTGGTAACTGCGGGAGGTATTTTCTTCCTAGACAACATTTCTTAGAAGAGAAGAATATTCCATAAGTCTAAGGAACGCCATTGAACAGTGGAAGAACACCCTGAAAGGGAAGTCGACCTATATGAAAAGAATAAAATGAAATTAGAATCTCCAGAGAATAAGTCAACCCCAACTAAAGTGACTTGAAGACTATAAATAGGGAGACATATTCCTCATTTGAAGACACACACTCACTCATCTCTCACTCAAGAAGGAAGCACAAGTTTTGAGGCAAGGAAGAAGACACAATACTATGACATCTGAGGTTCTTGGTTATTCTTGGTGGTGGTTTCTCTTGTGCGTTATCTCTGGGAAGAGGTGTGCTACCCTTGTATGGTTTTGTTGTTGCAACTGTTTGGTTTGTTAGCACTAGTTTGTGCACTAGCCTTGTGCTAGGGTTTCTTCATTATCTGTTTTCTCTTAAGAGTTGGTTCATGGTTGGTTTATTTTGGATGAAATCTATCTAAGAAAGGTTGGTTGGGTTTTTCCCCAGTTTTGGGTTTTCCCTGGATAAACTGTTGTGTCTCTTGTTCTTGTTTATACTACTCATATTTTCAGTACATGGTATAATTTTTAATGTAAAAGAAGATCTAAGAAAACCGGTAAACATATTGCTCTAAAAACTAAGAAAATCCAACAATAGATTTAGGAATTTGAACTTTTAAAGCCTATGTAAACTTAAATCAGAGGATATGGTTAAAGGGTTTCCTACCTTCAAAAAGGAAACTTCCAAGTGTGAAGCATGTGTAATTGGAAAACAAAAGAGAGATCATTTTTACCCAAGTGCATGGAGAGAAAACAGACCTTTGCAATTAATCCATAATGACATTTGTGGTCCTATGGAATATTCTTTTGGTGGATGAAGATACTTCATTCTATTCATTGATTATTGTACATAGATGATTTGGATATGTTTTCTGAAGAAAAAATCAAAAGCCTTTAATAAATTCATACAATTTCAACGCTTAGTTGAAAATTCCACCAAAGAGAAGATTGCCACACTTAAAATAGATAATGGGGGTGAATTCCCTTCCAATTAATTCAATGATTATTGCAGGAGAAATGGAATTAAAAAGAAGTTGACAAATTCTTATACTCCATAGCAAAATGGAGTCACCAAAAGAATGAACATAAATTTCATGGGAATGGAAAGATCTATGCTTCATTTCAAGGGGCCAAGCACAAAATATTGGGAAAAATAAGTTCATACAACTGTCTATCTAAGGAATCAATCACCGACATCAACCTTATATGGAATCACTGCATATCAAGATTGGTATGGTACACAACCTTCAATAAATCATCTTCAAGTTTTTGGATCAACTTGTTATGCTTCAGTTCCTAAAGAAAAAGGTCTAAGTTGGAAAATCATAGTATGAAATGCATGTTTCTTGGTTATTTAGATGAAAATAAAGGATACATGTTTCTCTCTAATGGAAAATTCATTATAAGTCAAGATGTTGTATGTTATCACTCCGTAAATTTCCCTGGACGTGGAGGCAAGTCACATAGGTAACCACAAACCAACTTATAGGCTGGAAACTAGCCCTTCCAACCCAGAGAGAGCTCTCTCTTTATAGCTCAGTCAAGAATGACAAGCTATATAATCATTACAATGACTAGATAATTGATGAGAATATGGTCGAAAATGGGGTTTGTTTAGTGTTGTGTTGGTTTTGTCACATGGGTGAGAAAAAACACAACACTTACTTGCCTAGTTAAGTTAGCTAAACAAGACAGAGGTTTGTGAGCTGATTAGATAACCAAATACACATGAAACAAGGAAATAAAAATAAAAACAAAGAGAAATAAATGTTAGAGAATATTGTAAGAACTAGAACCATGAAAAACAAATGACAATCATATAGCTACCAATGGATCAATATATTGATAGGCTAACACCGTAGAGAAAGGTAGGGACTTATGAATCCCCTCTTCCTCCTTGGGAGGGATCTTGAGTTCCCTAATAGAGAGCTCTTCTCTTCATGCAATGGCAAGTGGAAATGGTGAAGAAATACAATGTCAATCCTCTCAAGAGGTGAGTGGAATAGACCTTGCTATAGTGCTTGAATGATTCCAAGAGAAAAGAGGATTCTCCAAGAAGAATTATTGCAGCATAACAATACCTTGAATTTATTATTTTTCTAGCACATCCATGGCACATATTTATAGTGTCCATTCATGGAAATATACAATTGGTTCATAGTGTGAACAAGGGGCCTTTTAGGGCACTTCCTAGCCCTTGACTGTCCTCCAAGCTAGATTTTGCTCATATTTGAGTGTCAAATCATGTTGGGGGTCGGACTGGAAGTGGTTGAGAGGCCGACAAGATTCATAAATGCATCATTCATGAGAAGTGTGTGGATTTTCACGTAGACAATCGTGCATCTTGATCACAGTGCGCAATTAGGGTTGTGTTGGCCTGTGCATTATGCGCACAGTGCGCGTGCTTCCTTTGGTGAATTTGCGCACTTTAATTTTTGAACCAAGTGTATAGTTTTGTGCCTTTTTGATGGATTTTGATGTTTTAGGTGTACTAATTGCTGCTGGAATTGATGTCTTTCTTCAAACATTGTGTGGAATTTTGTAGACGATTTTTCAATGATAACAGATGCCCCCTAATGTGTGAGGTTAGGAGCATACGTATAGCCAAAACACAACAATGTTTCTTTTGATTATGGTTCCATTGTAAATAAGAGTGAAGAGAGGAACTGCAAGAGCGATCCATCAGAGGGAGAGGAAAATCTGTGGGAACCAAAAATTTCTCTAGGAAGAAAAAATAAAATCTGTATACAAACGAGGCAAGCATGCCCCATGCTCGTGTCATGAAACCAAAATGTTGGACTATAACTGAAGATGTATGATGGTGTAGATAATTGCAGTGCCCTCGGGGGAGGTTGATAACGACATATGACAGTTTTGAATGGTGAACTTGCTCTGGAGAAAGTAAAGGACGACGGTAAGAGGTTTCCATGAATCGTAGGAATTGATGGCCTAACAAATTCAGACGTCTTTGGCTGGTATGGAAAGTTGCAACGGTGCGTAGTAAGACCCACCTTAACATGAGAGTTTGTTGAAGTCGAATGTTATGGGTGTCAATGGAATCAGAAAGCGATGATGACTCTTACTGTGTCATCCAAGACTTCTCATTGAAAAGGTAACAGGAGTCAAGATAATGTCGCCCTTCTGGAAATTTTGTTGATGTCGACAGGAAGGGAGACATGACGTCAAGAAGCAAAGGGATTCTTGAAATCCACTAAGTAATATATGATATCAGGTACAGATGAGTAACATGAACGAATTCAAGATGTTGTAGAACTCAAGACAACCCCTGGTTGGGGTACTGAAGGATGAATGGCAGAGACCGTAAAACTGGATCTAGCGTCAGGGGGACGACTAGATATGGGGTTAAATTGTGTCGGAGGCTAACAAAGTGGGAAAACTCAAAGATCGTGGGTACATGGATTTTGGATACTCGAGGTTTGTTAACGATGTTGATATGAAAAAAAAGGGTGGATGCCCCAACCAAGGGCGACATAGGTTTCTTTTCTAGGTAAAAGAAGGCTATCGGGGATGACAACTAATAAAATCTATGTATATGCTGGAAACAAGGGATTTATATAGTTACCAAAATAAATAAAGAATAATTTGGGTTGAGTATACAGATACTGAAATGGGTGCCCCTGTGAAAGATGTCTTGGCCTGTTTAGAGCACAAGTTTTTGAAAGAGAACTGGTGGAGGGTGGGGGGTCCATGGGTGGGTTTTTGTATTAGCTAAGTGGATGGAGGACAATCTGCAGATGGGAAAATTGATGGTGGATGAGATGGAGGGCTAATGAAACTGCGGGGGTGTAGTCAATAGAACCAAGTGTAAGATGATATGACCCGGGAGGCCATTGGGAAGGTTAGCAATATGATGAGAAGAAGTATGGGGTTCATTCTCGGAAGTGAAAAATACTACCGAGACTCATAATCCTAGGGGGTGAAATCAACATGTCTGTCAAGTTTCCAAGGGGAACTATGAATGGGATGAATCATGCAGGGGAGAGTGTTATCAGTTGAAAGTACCAAAATGTGGAAGAGGTAAAGATACTGCAGAGACGAATGTAGGGACCCTAAAGGTAAATTTCAGAGGGTGTGATTGGGATATGCAATTGTTTACAAAGGGAGTAACTACATGCCAGTGTCGTACATATAGCTGAAGGGGATGTAATCTTGATGCATAAGTACATGAACACATAAAAACCAAATACTTGACGTGAACAATATCTGATGGTAAAGAACATATAACAACTATTTGATAAAACTAAAAGTGAGTGGGCATACCTGAACGTGGCATGAGAAAAATGATCCTTTATGGAAAAGTGCAGATGATATCCTGAGGAATGTGAATGTGTATATGGTTGGATCAGGATCTCGTAGTTGAGAACGGATCAGAAAACAGAGGCTTTGGGCTCCTGTAACAAAATGTGGAAGTTGGGAAATAGGGCCTATATATGGATGGTGGGCCCACAATGCCACCTCATTTGTACTTGCCACTATTGATGATCTAACGAGAGAGTTGTGAGGTGATTTCGAGATTACGGGAGTGTGAGGCTACCGATCCAGGAGTTGCGAGAGACAGGTTAGTGAACCTATCATCCTTCATTGTGTGAATTTGATAGTTGTGAGGTAGGGGCTGTATGGAGGGTCATACAAGGGTTTTTAAGGGTAGGGGCACATTAGTGCACGGGAAAAAAGGGAATACCCTTGCATGTGTGCGTGGGTAAAACCCTATTGCCTGCACATTATGTGCGGGTTTTTTCATAACAGTTGTGCACTGAGGAATGCACAGTTGTGGTGAGGAAACCAATGCATAATGTGCAGTTGTGTCAGAGACAACCGCGCATATGGGTGCGTGGGTAGGACAAACAGGCGTGCATTGAATGCACGCCTGTAGGAGTGATAGTTGCACACCTATGCACAGTTGTGGGTGTGACAATTTTGCATTAGTGCGCAGTTGTTTGAAGAACAATAGCGCATTAATGCGCAACTGGATGGGGGAAAGTCACGCATTGTGTGCAGGCTCAGGGGTGGATGACTTTGTGATGTTGATGATATTTTATGTATGATGTGGCTAATCGGGTGTTCTTGGGTGAATGCAGGTGATCAAAAAAGGTGAGTACGATGTCGGTTTACTGGCGAGAGCGGTATTAGGACCGCTTGTGAGAGGTTGTGAGGGAGAAGCCTGGAGTATGCAGACACTTGGCAACCCGCGGTTTGCTCAATTTTTTCGTTAGTCATTTGATACGGTCGCAATAATTCATACTCCAGTTTTTTATCAGGATGTGGAGCACTGATCTGCAGTGCTTTGTGGTGAGGGGGGAGCAGCTGACATTCTCTACAGCAGAGGACGTCTACTTTTTGACAGGACTCCCATTCCGTGGGAGGGTACTGGCCGTTGATCCCCATCTTCTAAGGGAGGATGGGGTGGAGACCATCGTGGCCAAAAATTGTTCTGGGCCAAACTCTATGTCAGGTTTGGTCGTGCGGATTGAGGATATAGATCACTTGTTGACCGAGTACATCGTGGCCATGGTGGTGAGCATATATGGATCCCTAGGAACTCAACGGATCACTGGTGTCCAACTGAGGGTGGTTGAGGAGGTCTTGGACATGGACCTGTTTGCATGGGGTGTGTTGATGCATACCCGGATGGTGTCGTAGCTGAACCGATGTCGGCATGCTGATTCCGGTGATTTTTTATTCGGGTTAGTTTTGGTGGCTTTGTTTTTGGAGAGGGTGCCTCTATTGCGCCCGCGTATTCTATTGGATCCAACATCACAATGAGAGTCTCTATTGATGCGGTGGGCGCATGTATTGGCTTGACATGGAGGGGGGGGAGGGTGGCCATTACTTCACGACCATAATTGCTTGAGTGTGGCGGCAGATGCCACAGGTGATTCTTCGGTATCCATACGCTGTTATGGATTACAGATAGAACCCCGACATGGTACTGCCTCCTAGGGAGGACTGGGACCACAAAGGTATGTGAGTTATCTTTTTTTGTGATTTTGGTAGATAGCATTGATCATACATTTATATGGATGCTGACATTATATATATGTTTTTTTGCAGATGATGGACCCCGGGGTCGAGAGGCAAAGGTCATTCGGGAGTTGGCTCGATAGGATCCTGTAGAGCCGAGGGATGGGAAGAGGCATTAGCGAGATGATGTCAGTTTCAGGCCATGCAGAGAGCCACAGGGAGACGCTGAGGCTGTGCTAGAGGGTTTGCACCGAAGGTTCGAGCGGGTCCTTCAGGGGGTGCCAGAGGGCATATGGGCCCATATGCAAGACAAGGAGGTCCTAGACCATTGTGTGGGGGTACCTACGGAGTGGTGGGCGTTGATCCGCAGGGCAACAGTGGTGGGGGAAGCTATGACTGGTCGAATTCCTCCTGGTGGTGGAGGGTCCCTTACTGGTGGGGCACCTCCGGCTGATAGAGGACATAGGGGGGGAGATTTAGGGGCACCTTGAGTGTTGAGTTGGGATGTATGGGTGTGGGAGCCCAATTTTGTATAGGGTATTTGATACACAATTTTTGTACTCATAGGGATGATGGGACTCATGAGCCTATGAGAAATTGTATATATATTTTTGTAAAACATTTATGAACTTGATGATATATATGATGGATAGATAATTCTTGTCTTTATGTTTTGTGTTTGTGATTTATGATGTCTATTTCTATCTGTTGACAAATGTATGATGCTATGTATATGATGTTTTTAATGTGATAAATGCCAATCTAATACTAGGTTAGCCATGTGATCTACTACTTGATTGAGGTTTCTTGGAATATGTGTAAATGTGATGGAATATAATTTGTGAGATAGGAGTCTAACTTGCAGGTATTTGCAGAAGAGGCAAGGATCGTGAACATGATACACGTTGTTGAGCTGCAAGACGACAAGCTGGGAATCTAATAGAATGCTAAGGTGACGAATGTGGCAGTGACTGGCCTTAGCGAGGAGACCAATGACGACGTCATATTCAGCTTGGTTGTTGGTGGTCGGGCCTAAGCATATACCACTGGAATGGAGTAGTAGATGTGAGGGGGTATAAAGGGCCCAAGTGGCCGAAGCAAGATTCTGGGTCCAGCGGTTGGCACCGTCAACATAAACAATGTGGTAGGCTGATGGATGATGCATATGTCAATAACACGGGTGATAGATCAGACATGAGGAGTGGTGGCAGTAAAGAAGACTAAAAAATCTACAAATGTGTACAAAGATAAACCTAAGGTAGGGGGGATACACTTAGGCGTAAAAGTTCTCCAAGTATAACCCGTTGACGGGTTCCTTGAGAAGGAAGACTTCTGGAGAGGCCAAGATGTAGGTACCTTTAGTGAGGCAATGTTGGATGATGAAAGATTCGTTCCATAATGACTCGAATTTCCCACGGCCAAGAGTGTCATGGGCGATATCATAGGCTAACATGAGATCAACTTCATTGAATGAGCAAAGATTGACATGGCGGTCAAAGGTGGATTTGGACCAGTTTTTAGCTGCTTTGTTGTGTTGTAATGAAGATCGACGATCTTCATCAAGTGACTCTAAGGTCAGCAGGCACTGCTCCATTGGAGAAATGTCAGGTAAGAGCTCTATGGAAGTGTGTATTGTTGGGATTTCACACTCGATAGGGAGGGTGGCTTCGATCCCATGGATGAGGTGGAACGGTGTAAAAACGATGGAAATTTTGAATGCTGCGCGATAAGCCCATAAAGCGGAAAACAACATATGATGTCAGTCTGTCTTATGTTTGTAGACGACACATTGTAGCATGGTTTTAAGGAATTTATTGACAACCTCGACCTATTCATTGGACTGAGGGTAGTATGGGGAGGAAAACTCATGGGTGAATCCTAATTTTGAGGAAAGTTCTGCAAAGATCTCGTTCTCAAAATTTTTACCATGATCAGAAACTAACTGTTGTACGAATCTGAATCGGGTAATGACATGGTTGAAGAAAAAATGTGTTGTTGTGTCAGCAGTGTTGTTAAATGTGGGCATGGCTTCGACCCATTTGGTAAAATAATCCACTTCCATGACAATGTACTTGTGTCCATTATTGGATGGAGGATGGAAAGTCATGAAATCTATACCCCATTTACAAAAGGAGTTGGTTGTGATGACTGGGTGTAGAAGATATGGTGGAGCTCGTGCTTTGTTTTTATAAATCTAGAATTTATCGCATCGCTTGACAGCGTGGATGCACTCATGAAACAAAGTGGGCAAGAAGTAGCCTGATCGAATGAATTTTTGGGCGGTGGACATACCCGAGAGGTGACCACCGCAAGTGCCATTGTGGAAATCATTCAAGACTATGTTGGCTTCATCGATGATAAGACATCGCCGAAGGATGGTATCGACCCCGAGTCGGTAGATAATGTCTCCGATGAGGAGGTAACGGGGAGCCTGATGGCGAATGCGTCGACGATCATTGCGAGAGAGGTGAGACCCAAACTTTTGTGTACGAAGGTAGATGAGGAGGTCGTCGTACCAGGGGTCATATGAGGATATGAATAAGAGGTGTTCATCGAGGAAATCCTCATTGGTGGGGGAATCTTTGGCGTCTAAGGGAAAATCTGTAATTAGTTTGGCTAGGACAAGATCCTTCTTGCTTTTGGGAGTAGAGAACTCTAGATCATATTCCTGAAGGATAACGATCCATCGGGAAAAAATTTCGTTGATTTGTCGTCCACTGAGCAAGTACTGCATGGGGTTGGAATCGGCTACAACCTTGGTAGTTTGAAGCAAAATATAATGCCATAGTTTTTGGACTGCGAGGACAACTACTAACACGATTTTTTCATCATGATTATACTTCAAGGGTGGCCCTGAAAGGTTTTTACTAATGTAGTAAATCACATATTTGAGCCCATCATCCCCTAATTGGACGAGGACTCCTGCGAATGAAAAAACAAAGGCTGATAAGTAGAGGATGTACTCGTGATCATAGTCTTGGGGACTAATCAAATGGGCATTGGATAGGGCAGTTTTTAAATCATCAAAAGTTGTTTGAGCATGTTCACCCTAGCGAAATGGGATATCATGGTGTAGTAGGCGGAGAACACCATGTGCACAAGTGACGTAGTCTGGGACAAAGCGACGTAAGAAGTTGGCTTTGCCTTGTAGGCTCTATAGTTAGCACAAATTCCTAGGTGGTGGAATTTCTGTGATAGCTTGGACCTTGAGGGGGTCCACATTGATTCCATGTTGGGATACAATGAATCCAAGGAGGCACCCGACAGTGACGCCAAAGACACACTTGAGGGGGTTCAAGCGGATATTATATTGGTGACATTGTTGGAAAACGATGCGTAAGTCGTCTAAATGTTGGGTTCACTTTTTGGATCGAGTAGTGAGGTCGTCCAAATAAGCAAGGATGATGTGAGAAATATTGTGAAAAATGTAGTTCATGTCCCGTTGGAAAGTAATAACGACATTTTTTAGTCCAAATGGCATGTCGCGATAATAAAAGGTACCCCAAGGTGTTGTAAAAGCGGTTTTGTACTGATTTGTTGGGTGGATCTGAATTAGATTGTATCTGGAGAACCCATCCATAAAGGATAGTGCCTCGTGGCCGACACAATCATCGATTACTTGGTCGATGAAAGGGGTTGGGAAGTTGTCTTTGGGACAAGCGTGGTTGAGGTCATGAAAGTCTATGCATACGTGAATAGTTCCATGTTTTTTGTTAACGGGGTCGGGGTTGGAGACCCAAGAAGTGTACACAATGGGGTAAATGAACCCGAAAATGCATAATTTGTCAATTTTGGCTTTGATAGTCATAGCTTTGGATGGGTGGAAGGGGCATTGATTTTGACGAACAAGGGTGATTTCTCACCATGTGTCGATTTGATGTTTGACTATAGAAGGATCGAGGCTAGGGCATCTCCATATATGACCAGGAAAAAATATCTTGGTATTCCTGAAAGAGAGCTTTGTAAGCAATGATTTCTTCAGGGGAGCATGTGGTGCCAATGGTGATCTCTTCTACGATGCCTAGTTTAATGGAAATGTCAATTTTAACTGTTGGGGAGATGTTGGCCATGTTTCCTTCTTCAAAAGCATCGGGGGTAGGGATAGGGTTTTTAAACCAATATATATGCCCCGGTGGAATAAAATCCTTGGTTTCGATTGCGCACAGAGAGGCTTGGGTAGGAGGGTGAAAGACCTCATGTTAGATTAAAAGTGCTCGATGATGGAGCGCATTCCAAGGGAAATCAAGGGTAGTCAATTATTCCAAGATATCTTCTTCACAGTGGAAAATGTGAGAATACAGGGGATCCTGGGAGATGGCAGGGGGAACTGTCAACGGGTAAGTGTTATTGTCCTCAAGGGGTGAGGACGTAGACATGATATCATGTACAGGGTGCGATGGCCCGCTGGGCATAAACCAAATTTCAAGACACTGTGGGGGATATCTTTTTTTCTCGGGGACTGATGACGAAATATGATGAATTTTAGTAATATGAGCATCAGTAGGGAGTGCCTAAGAGGGCTTAGGCCGAGATGTGTGGTATACTACGGATAATGTTTGGCAGAATTGAGGTAGACTTGGGAAATCATGAGTGTAATGGCCATATTCTAAGCATATGGCACATGCAAAATTAGTTCGTAACCCTTTCTTGTGTGTGGCTGAGGACTTCGTAGTAGCGGTGGGTGTACTTGGTGGAGTGGAAAAAAATGGGGTTTCTTTGGGGAGCTGGATAAGATTGCGTAACTCGGGAAGAGTAGGTTGAGCTTGGGGAGAGAGCAGAGATATAGGCTCATTCTTCCTTAGTCTTCCCCCAGTGGTGGTGTTGTTTCCTCTAGTTGGGGGTGAGGGTGGTGTGGCAGGAGCCTGTACTAGGATCTGCATCGATAATCCCTTTGTTTGAGGAGGGAGAGATGGTGGAGGAACCACAACGGGTGGATGAAGATACCATACAGGGATGGAGAGAACCATGTTGGGAAGGGTGAGAGTAGTGGCTACCTGGAATGCTTGGACTCTAGGTGTGGGGTAGAAAAAGGGAATTTGGGTAATGGCTTGGGGGATTGTTTCCCAAACCGGGATTTTCCCTTGGAGGGGGGGAAATCCGGGACAAGTGGTGTGGTGGTGTTTTCAGGGAATTCCTGAGGTAGTGGTTCTTCGAATGGTGGAACTTTGATGTGGGGAGGGGCTTCAGTGAGAGGATTATTGTCTTTGATATCTGTTCCATTAGAGGAAACTACACACACTTATGTTGAAATAGAAGGGTTTAGGAGAGGTGGTGCTTCGTGATAACTCCCTAGCAAGGATGGGTCCTTGAATATTCCAGAACCAATGTCGATGACTGAAAAACCATCCGAGCTAGTGCAGACAAGGGGGAGGATGTTATCAATGTTGCAGAATGATTAGGCTCGTAATGTGTAAGATGGTCGATGGTGACGATTTTCTTGTTATGGGGAACATCATCGTATGAAACAAAGAAGAGGATATCGCCTTCATAGCATACATGTAGCTACATCTGAACAAGATATTGTAATAAAGTGGAGAATCGATAACTTTAATGTCGATGAGGATGGTTTTTCCCCCAATTTCTACATGGACATTTTGGAAGAGCCCTGCAGGGGATGATGGTCGACCCTCATAAGCTCTCAGGGTGATGGTAGATGGTACTAGCTCAGGGGAACCAAGTTTTTTCCGTACTACTTTGGACATGATGCATGTGGATGCACCTTCATCGATGATGCACCGATGAACTATGATGTTCTGGATCTTAACTGGTATCTAAAAACATACTAGAGTGGGGATGTGTAGTTCTCCGCTATCTAAATCAAAGGTGATTAACCGAGTATCTGCTGGGTCGACTTCCCCCAAGATGGAAAGCAAGGATTTGCGCTATGATGGATGGGTTTGGCAGACCTCCAACATAGACATGGTTGTAGGAGACTGTGATAATTCATCGACCAGACTGTAGTTATGGGCTTCCCTAGAATGAGGGTTATGTACATTCCATCGTAAAGGCATGTAGGGTATATGAGGGTTTGGTTCAATGTTAGGGCGGGGAATCATCAGTGGTTTCCTAGCTGTAGCGGGAGCTGCTTCTGAGGTGGTTGGGGTAGATTAAGGAGGTAGGATGTATGGACGGTTGTGTGTTTGCAGAAGAATATCTTCCTCACTGGTATGGAGGATATTACGATAGGCCAGATTTTCGAGTTGATTGGGACCTGGGTTTTGATATTGCCCCATTTGTGGTGGGGACGATTTTATCTCTTATTGGGTATTCATCACAACTTGGTGTGGAATAGAATTTTTAAAAATGGTTGGAGGTGGTGGTTGCAAATAATGTTGTGGGGCCTACTGAGGGGCAGGCGGCACCAGAGGGCGTTGTGTGTGCATAGATTCTTTCATCCGTTTGTAATCGGAAATTTGGGGGCAGTGGTGAGTATAATGTCCATACTCACCACATAGAGTGCAAGGGAAGTTGGTTCTGAGGTTATTGTTCTTCCCTTGTCATGGTTGATTGTTATTTTTTCCCCCTTGGGGGTTTTGGTTTCCTTGATTTTGGTTGCCCCCAACGAGATGGTTTTGTTGGGGGTTATTTCCTCTTGGTCCCGAGTTGTTATTGTTTCAATTTTTCCCTTTCTTCTTGGCATTATTATGCCGATGGGTCAGGTTTTCCATATTCAACTATTCAAAAGCATGATCTTGTTGAATGGGAGAGGTTTGAACAAAGTTAACGCTAGCATGTGGTTGTCCTGGTGGAGGAGAAACCGACTGGGGAGAACCAGGAAATAAAAAATATGGGTTGTTTTTTGGAGATGGTCCATATGGTGTATAGGAAGTTTAATTACTTCCACTACTGTTGGAGTTATATACCGGGGTTGGGGGTGGACCCGTACTAGATTGAAAGACCAGATGCATCTGGGGTACCGGTGGGTGCCCCCCAATGGGTGAGAGGGAACAATAGGATATGAATGTTGGTGAGTGGGAGGAGGGTAATAAGACATCTCTCCATATGGTTGTGGATATTGATTTGCACCATAAGTGGGTGATGGGTGGTCGTAAGGGTTGAGATGTGTCATAGAACCAATCAACCCATCTGTAGCGTGGGACATCCCAAGTTTTTCCTGGCCAAATCGTATGGGTCTGGGTGCATCAGGAAATACTGTGTACAAGTAACCTGATTGAGCATATATGAGGTCAAATGTTTAGGCCTTGTTGATGGCTTCCTCTTCTGATTGAGGAAAAGTGGATGCTACATCCTTTGCAATCACAAGGATGAGCGATTTAAGAAACCAATCAAGACGTTGTTCCTTGGTGGTTTCTTCTTACATAAACTACGTCCTCGATGCCATTCATGGATGTGGTCGGCGATATGGATAGCAGTGGTTTGTTTGAACTTAGAGAGAAGTTCTAAACCAGTGTCATGACGAACTAGTAAATGGAAAAATGCCAAAAAGGCCTTGGCCAATGATTCAAAGCTCACACGGGACCCTGATTTTTTCGTCCACATACCATTTGGCTGATGAACCCATGTTGGCACAAGGGAAGACCCAGGGTTCAATGCTTTAGCATGGCACCAATTTTTTTTTAACTACTGACCCTTTCAGCAACACCTGTGAAGAATATGAAGTCTCACCTGAGGTATATGCAGGGGTGGTTACAGGACTCCAGTGTCTGCAACCTTAGCTAGGACACATATATGTGATTGTAACACCTTAACAAAGCACTTATTAGTTATAGTTCATCAATAAATAATCTCTACTTACAATGAAGATAAACCCTAAATAACAGAGTAGCACAATATTCACCCAAATCTAATATATTCAAGCACTAAGCACATCAACATAGGTAAGTTCTAGCATTCATTCATATTATTCAACACTAATATATCATATCATATTCATCTAAGAATATATCAATGCACTAAGCATTAATCACATAAGAAAAAAAAACCATAATGCACAAAGCAACTACAACACAACATATATGTGGTTCACCCCTAGCCAGGATCTACGTCCACCAACTCTTCTTCTCTTTTATTATCTTCTGTCAATCTTCTACATGCACAAAGCCATGAGATCCTACTCCGCATAGGATAGGATATCTGCGCGCACTTCGCTAGATCCTCCTTCCCTGAGATAGGTCACAACACAAAGCCTTTACACATTCTCTTACAGTCACTTGCACTTAGCTCTTCAAGTTCTCAACAAAGCATGCACAAAGCATTTACAATTTTCACTTAGCTCTTAGCAAGGTAACAAGCCTCTCTCTTATTATTAACTTGCTACTTCTACTACTATTTACATCACCTAGATGTATATTTATACTTTACAAAGGGCCTAAACATGGGTAAACCCATGGGTCGACATCCCATACCCATTACATGAACCCAAAACCCAAAAATCCCTAAAAAGGGGCTGAGATCCCGTGATCTCCGCTTCGACTTGCGCTCCACCTTCGACAGCATGTCAAAGTCCAAAAATAGGTCAAACATGACCAAGGATCCTCAAAAATTGGTCAAGGGCCAACAGGCCCCCAACACTCACATGTGACTAGTCTTGATTCACTCTGATCTGGGTAGCTCTGCTTCAAAAGCCTCGGGCTTGGCTCGAGCTATTTCGACCTGTTGTTGCACCAAGGCCTCTTGCTTAGTGAACTCTTGGATAACTACTTCATTGATAGGTCCCTCTAAGTGTTGTTAGACTATAGTGACTACTTGTTCCAGCTCTTCTCCTCGACCTTCAATCTACTCAAACAGTTGGCAAGCTTCATCCTGGACTGGTTGGAGCCTCTGAGTCACTTCCATGAAATTGCTTTGTATGGTGTGGACCTGTTGTTGAGAAATGTGTGTTCCTGGGATCGCTTCATCCTCTCAACTTTTGACAAGAGATTCAACTACGCCTGTACTGTCGCTACTTGTTGCTTTGCCTCCTGGAGTTGTGACTCCAGTGCCTTTAGTTCAGGGTCTTTAGTAAGTTTCTCATAGGTTTGTGCACTTCTACTACTAAGTTGTTTACATTCCAGAGAGAATTCTCTGATCCTCTCAACTGCGCTCTGGGCAGTGGCTTCTCTTTGGTATCGCACATCCTGTGGGGTACTTGGAACTGTTTGTAGCTCTAGGTCTGCAATTCTCTGTTAAAGTTGTTGGATAGCTTCCGCAAGCTGCACTACTTGATGCTCCACTAGTTCTGCCTTTTGTTCTAATCATGTCATAGAGTGAAGTGCTCTGTTGACTTCTTCTTTTACTCCAACCTGCTCCGTGAGCAGTTGTTCCTTCTCTTGCTGGATCTACGCTTTCTCCTCTTCAAACTTGGTTCAGAGGTCATCCTTCTCCTGTTGCACAAATCGGCGTTGCTCTACCATTTCCTCTTGTGCTTGCTTCAGGTCCATTGTGGCATGTTCTTTCTCTTCTTGTGATCGCCGAAGGAGAGGTTTGGTCGCATCAGCTATTCTGCAAAGTTGGGCAGGCTCATCTCCCAACTCTGGTTCTTCTTACGGCGGGGGCGCAATGGACACTGCGTGGTTGGATTGAAGGGCTTGTTGTACCCCTCTGAGTTCTGCCTCAATTTTATCATACATGGCTACTTGCTTGGCTTCATTGTTCTGCATAATATCCTGTGAAGCATCTAATATGGTTGTGATGATGAAGTCAAAGTCATCGATCGTGAGCACAGTCTGCAGCTTAGTCTTGGTGGCTTTGGATTTCTTTGTGAGGTAGGTTTTGTGGGGGGAACCTTCCATTTCTTAGAGGGATTAGTCTTATCCACAAGATCCAATCGATGGGATTACTTGCTCGCTTCCTTGCCTTCCCACCACCCTTTGAACCACAAATGACAACACCCAGTGATTGTTTGCTAGACAAACCCGAGGATGGCGCAACCATCACAAACATATTGTTGCCTCAATATGAAATATTGAGGTCACCCTATTTGTTTCCACCATACGAGATATTGATTGAGTTCCCCCCAACAAACCATGGAACAAAACAGATTGAGTTTCTCCATGTTGCCACGATACGCAAGAGAGTTAGTCCCCTCATGTTGACACTGAACGAGGCACATCGACCACACGAAACTTCCCACCAAGACCTATGGGCCTGCCCTAGGTGGTGTTACTTCGCCTTGCTTCTTTTAATATTCTTTTCCATTGGTCTCTTCTTTATCTACTTCATCCTCACCTCCTCGTCTCGGTGATTGTGAAGCGGTTTCTTCTGATGCATTTCTCAGGTTTTGTACCTCTTCAGTCTTCTTCCTTATGCTAGGTCCAGGTGTGTCATGCTCTTCATGAGTGGCCTCCAGGCTGCCAATTAGTTCGGGGTCGTACATTTCTGCGGGGTTAGCAGGGATAAGGAGCTCTGCACACCAGTCCTTAGTTATCGCTTTGAGGTCCTCCTCTGTAAGATTATAGTATGACTGAAGCTCTTCTTTATGCTCGTCTGCACGCACAGTGATATAAATGAAGTGATGATATGCATGGAACTTCATGAGGGGTATGAACTGGTGCAGGGTGTTTGGCATCATATGAGGGATAGCCCCAATAGCCCTCTTTAACTGGAGATAGTATGTATGAAATATCGTGTTCAACTTCCACTATTTTCCCATATCGCTCGAATACCAGAGCATGGTGAACTTCACAACGAGCGGCTTGAACGACTCAATGTCAGGGAAGGTCGCACCTTCCGGCATCTCCCAAGCAGTAAATGCTATGAGGATCAACAACTAGCTAAAATGGAACTCATAGCCTTGATCCTGTGCTTCACAGAAATCCAATTCTAGTTGGTTGACTAAGTACTTTGCCTAGTTCATTTGGAGTCCTTCTACAAATTTCCAGGTGAGGTCAACAATGAACCCTATGACCTGTGTAGGTCTGTTCTTTCTCACTAGCTTTCCTGCGATCAGCTGGCAGGAAAAGCACATTGCGCCATTCTGGATGGAAGATACCTTGTAGCCTCACGTCCACTTTTCTACATCACCATAGGTATCCTTAATTCCATCAGTAGAAGTCTTGTGGGTCGGGTCCTTGCATGCTCAATCCGTTGATCCTATGGATCAGCATCAAATCGACTATGATGCGTCTGTCTAGCCATAAATAGCCGCCTTGGTATCACGATGGTAAGAGATTAACACACACGCTAACCTCCTGGTGCCTTCCAAAATGTGGAATCTTCATCACATTTAGGATGGTGGACTACACGAGGTTCATAGTCCATGGTTGGGGGATTATTTTTGAGTTCTTCCCCTTCGTCCTAGTCAAGTATATGTGAGGAGAGAGCATACTGTAGTTCTTGTGGACCCCTAGGTTGAATTCGTTGAATTTCAATGTCGTGATCTTATCTTGTTGCATTCTAACTGCATGTATCCCCTTCGGGAGGTACACAGTAACCAAGGTGTAATCAAATTCCCTCGGGACACTGTCACGAGTCACCGCGCCAACCAAAGGCGGGATGTAGTCGGGCAGGATAGTCGGGATTAACTTTGTGTTCACCAAGTCATCTCGATGCTTGATTCTTTTCTCGGATGTAGCTCGGGATGGTCCAGATCCACGAGCAGTCGACGAAGAGGCTTGTACTCCTCTCATCGACGAGGCTTGAATCCCTGTGGACATTACTTTTTTGGCCATCAGGTCAATTAGAACTTCTTCAACTGATTTATCTACGGCACTGAGTTCGTCTGACATGCACGCTCAAGATCGGATAACTCGGGTCAATGACTGAATGCTCAATGCAATAGAACAGGTGTCAATCTCAGTAAACACAGCGTGGTAGCAATGAGTTCTCTCTGATACAATTCGAAAAAGTGTTCTCGGTGCAATAGTCGACGGAATAAGTAGACAGTGATGTAATAGATCTCTCCAACGGACAAGTGACCTTCATCAATGTTGTTATGTCCATTGTGGCGCGGTCCCAACAGTCTAAGGGTGAGCCTTCTGGTCATAACTGTTGTTCTAACCGTTCGGAGGCGTCGGTCTAATGGTCATAATGCCTTCAACGGTTATATTGCTTCTCCATGGCGAAGTGCCATGTTGCTCTGTTCTGATATCCCGACAAAGTTCCAGTTTTGCAAACCTTCCTTCTGCGAAGTCCCCTCTGGAACCTTTTGCAACTTTTCTGTTAGCACCAATTCTTGTCTGGGGGGTGTTTTCTCTTCAGTTTCGAGCCTGTGGTGTAAAATGAGAATAAATGGGGCTTAAAAACCCACCAAATGTAATTTATCCAAGGTTGAATCCATGAGCGCAATGTGCAACACGCAGAAAGGTCCCTTTCGGGTTAAAAATGCAAGCAAGAAGGGGGCTTCAGTATTCAACGATGAAGATCCATTGATGGAGTAGGTCGAAGACCATTGGGTGATTGTGATCAACAGAGTTGCATGAAACTTAGCACAAGAGATAGCACCCATATCGTCGAAATGATCAGGGCCGTCTGATCCAGTGAAGGCATGTGGCAAGATTTGAGCCCCGTTGTGATTTCAGATACCGGGAGTTTGAGGGACAAGGAGTCGACTCCCTCCCATCCCTGAAATGCGAAATGTGAAGCGCCTTGGGAGGTTTAGGCCCACGGTCCTGGTGCCCGGTCACAAAGGAAGCAAGCCTGGGGACAAGGGGCTATCTCTCATCACAGAGTTGGATTTCTGTATGGACAAGGGTCATCATGACCATCCATCTTGAATAAAATTCGACTGTTGATTATGGATGAGTCATTTCGGCATTTCAGCTACCAGGAGAGCAGTATAGAGATGTATTGCATTGGGAATCCCTGAAACATGAAATTCCAAAGCGCCATTAGTTTGGGTCCATGGTCCTTGCGCCTGGTCATAAGGTAGTAGAGTTGGAAAGTGGGGGCCAATTGAGTTTAAGTGCTCATTGAGCAACGAGCAAACATGGTCATTCGATGAAAGAAGATTTGGGTCGTTGATCCGTGGGGTTAGGTGGTAGTATTTGAGCGCTTCGCAGGATCTGGTGTCAGGGATTTTGGAGGAAGAGTAATAAGAACTCCCAGTGGGAGAATCCCTGAAATGCTATAGAGGGTCATTTCACGAGTTTGGGCACTGAGAAATTTAAAGGCAGGGGGAGTAAAAATCCCCGAAATAAGAAGTCCCGAAGCACCTTGGGAGGTTATTTTTGGCCCATGGTCTTGGCCTGAGGTCAGGTGGAGCAGCAGAAAGAGTCGCGAAACAGGCCAAAACGTCGGTTAATCGCAGAGAAGGGGTCATCACATTCTCCAAGTGTCAAATCATATCGGCCTCGATCCTGATCCTTGTAAAGAAGTAAATGAAGCGGGAGGAGGTGGTTGAAATTTTTCCTCAATCCATGAGTGAAAAGCTAGAAAGGACTGGCCGGGAGGTAGAGCTTTCTGCCCAAGATCGCCCTTTCATAAAATTTCTTGCAAAGCCCATCTGCGTCTGACAAAGGAGTTCTGGCCCAATCTGACTGAGAAGATGTTGCGCCATGGAAACTTGAGCACACCTTTGCTGTTGATTATGAATTTTCTAAGTATATGTATGGGGTTCTATCATTTTTCAAGGATCGATGGCAGAGATACGCTCCCGATTGTAAATTTCTAGCGAGGCCTCTGGTTCTCTGGTTATAGACTAATATTTGAGACTTCTTGCGTAATGGAATCCAACCTCTTCATTACTCTTTCTTCTGACTCTTAAAGCCTGAGCATGGATGATCCAGTCGGGTGTTGTGATACCTATGTAATGTAGGTTTGATTATATTAGTTATTACAACATTTTAAGTTTATTGAAGCTATTCAGATCTGAGAAGATCTCATATCTGAGACTTTTCCTCCAAAGGCTGCTGGAAGACTAGATGTCCATAGAAGACTTTCATTCCTCTCTCATTTTTCTCCACCTACTCACCACTATGCAAATTTACTGGCCTAAGTTAAATCAAGACCTCATATATCTCTGTATTTCCAACCCAGTTTTCTGAGTTAAAGAGATATTGTTCTGAGTTTACTCTCATTCAGTCACCCTTTATAAATAACCTGTGAAATACAACTGCTAGGTATCAGGCTTGTCCTCATCGCAATCTGAGAACAACTTTCGGTGCCAACATTTCTGGCGTCGTTGCCAGGGACGAAATTGAAGTTTTTCCCTGGGATAGAACGACACTGGGCCTCTGATTCTGAAGGTGCATCAGGCATCAGAGCCCTCCAAGATTGTGACTGTGCACCTGACGACTCCATTGTCTCAGCTCCACTATTTCAGTGTGGCTGCTTCTGGCTACACCTAGAATCCCTTGAGAGGATTAGATCTGGTCTTTGATGGTGAACAAAGACCGGACACACCCTTACTACATATCTTTCACCTGAAGACTCCATGGTTAAGGGATTGATTGGAAAATCCACTGGTTTGTAATGGAAAAAATCCTGGCTCAGAGGTTTTCCCCTTTTGATTTTTCTATTGTTTCTGGTTTTCCTAATGTTGTCTCTACTCCAAATGAATGGGTCTATTATTTGCCCATATTTAGAGAGCGTAAAAAGGAAAACCCTGCTCAACATCTCCATGAATTTCATGAACTCATGCATCAATGGGGAATACATCATGAGGATGTATTATTAAAAATGTTCATGTTATCGTTAGCAGTAGATGCTCGTGAGTGGTATTTCTCCTTACCCCTTGCTAGCATTTCTTCCCTAAGAGAGTTCCATGCAGCTTTCAAAAGGTGATGTCAAAGGTTCTATTCCTCCGTGTTTATTTTTCATAATTGTTGTGAGGAATGTGAAGGCCATGATCAAGGTATGGTTGTGTCTAATGAAGGCTATGAGGATGAGGATCATGATGAGGAGGAATATGCTTTAGGTGAGTTGATGGAGCAGGTAAAAGAACTTTCTGCAAAAATAGAAAAGCTGGAGACAGAATGTTAAGCCCTAATATTGGCTCATTACCACTTAATTGGGGCATATTAGATTAGTAATGTTATTTTATTTATGTCGGCTTTAGGCCATTAGTTGTAATTTAGATTAGTAATGTT
>SNQJ01S0039367.1:87413-102790 GCA_010110895.2 Picea sitchensis
AATGTTATTTTATTTATGTCGGCTTTAGGCCATTAGTTGTAATTTAGATTAGTAATGTTATTTTATTTATGTCGGCTTTAGGCCATTAAACCTCCTAGTCTCCTATATATACCAAGGAGACATTTTCATTTTGAATCATCTGGCACTTGAACATTTAAGTGGGGTAAAAGGAGGTTGCCCCCTCGAAGAGGCTTATTATCTGAAATTATCTCTTTTTCAAGGCATTGAGTACTTTTCTTGAGGTTTTTCTATGCTATATTAATGTTTGGTTCTTAACACAGAACGTGCTTGTTTCTCGTTTGAAGGGGATGCAGAAGATTTTCTAGTCCTGGAAGCATATGTTCCTGGAATCCCTACTGATGATTATAGTGTTGAAAATTTCATGACCGTAGAGGCCTTGCATTACTCTCCTAATGTACCTGTTGTTCCAAGCTATGATGATTATCCGGATGAAGAGAAGCAATGCCCCACATCACATTTTGTTGACCAGAAGAGAAACCAACCTGTATATGAAAGCTACGAAGTAGATTCTGAGCTGGATATGCAAGATTTCCAAGAGCAGACTGTAGAGCCTTATCCTCTGTTCGTTAAAGAATATTATCATGAGGAAATCAACCATGTTTGGCCTATAGTAATCAATGAACATCATGATGAGGATCATATTTATCCCATGGGTCCTATTTATGACGAATATGAATCTGACCCTTGGGAGAGCCAAGAATAAGAAGAGGAAGAACCAGAGGAGCAGCAGAAGGAACAATTTATTTCCTGTGCAAAACCTGTTAGTGAGCGGCCACCGCCTGATATCAGTCAGCCTGTGGCAGCTTCTCATCCACTTGTGCCTACCAGTCATATTCAGCCCTATATGAGTAGTTGTGAAACAGAGAAGGTTTTCTGCTACCCATTTTCCAGCCCTTGCCACTCAGTCTACGAGCCTGTCAACGATTATATGGAGTGGAATTTCCTTCATACCTTGGAGCCACCCAGTTTTATCTCAAATTCATCCCTTGGAGGAAAGCTGACGCATGTAACCGTTCTGTTATCACAGTTGCATCATCTGTTATCAATCATTGACAGAGTAAAGGAGCTTCCAGTTAGGAATTTGCTTGAATGGCTATGGTGGAAGTTTGTTTTCACCTAGCCCCATGTAAAAAATAAATTAGTTTATGACTGTACATAAATAATCTCCTTTGAGCATGTTTGTTTATTTTGTTTTTACTTTCAGCCTATATTTTTAGCAGTGTGTTTTGAGCTTGACTCCATAGCCCAACAGAAGGTGACTAGAGCTGTAAAAGGAGATCTTAGAGCCTCGCAGGGAGGACTCTATCCCCCATGGAGCCTGATGTTAGCACCAATTATTATAGGGGGGGTGTTTTCTCTTCGGTTTCGAGCCCATGGCGTAAAATGAGAAGAAATGGGGCTTAAAAATCCACCAAATGCAATTTATCCAAGGTCCCAGCCATGAGCGCAATGTGCAGCATGCAGAAAGGTCCATTTCAGGTTAAAAATGCAAGCATGAAGGTGACTTCAGTATTCGACGGCAAGGATCCATCGATGGAGATGATCGACGACCATCGGGTGATTGTGATCAATAGAGTTGCACAAAACTTAGCACAAGAGATAGTGCCCATACCACTGAAATGATTAGGGTTGTCCGATCCAGTGAAGTCACGTGGCAGGATTTGAGCCTCGTTGCGATTTCGGCTACCATCAGTCTGAGGGACAAGGAGTCGACTCCCTCCCATCCCTAAAATGCGAAATGCGAAGCACCTTGGGAGGTTTAGGCCCACGATCCTAGTGCCTGGTCACAAAGGAAGCAGGCCTGGGGACAAGGGGTTAGCTCTCGTCACAGAGTTGGATTTCTGTATGGACAAGGGTCATAGTGACCATACATATTGAATCAAATCCAACCGTTGATTATGGATGAGCCGTTTTGACATTTCGGCTACCGGGAGAGCGGGATAGAGATGTATTTCATTGGAAATCCCTGAAACGTGAAATTCCAAAGCGCCATTAGTTTGGGCCCACGGTCCTTGTGTCCAGTCACAAGGTAGAAGGACTAGAAAGTGGGGGCCAATTGAATTTAAGAACTCATTGAGCGACGACTGATCGTGGTCGTCCGATGAAAGAAGATTTGAGTCATTGATCCCTGGAGACAGGTGGCAGTATTTGAGCGCTTCGCAAGATCTGGTGTCGGGGATTTTGGAGGAAGAGGAATGAGAAATCCTAGTGGGAGAATCTCTGAAATGCTATAGAGGTTCGTTTCACGAGTTTGGGCACCGGGAAATTTAAAGGTAGGGGGAAGAAAAATCCCTGAAAGAAGAAGTCCCGAAGCACCTTGGGAGGTTATTTTTTTCCCATGGTCTTGTCCCGAGGTCAGGTGGAGCAGCAAAAAGAGCCGTGAAACGAACCAAAATGCCAGTTAACCATAGAGAAGGGGTCTTCGCATTCTCCCTGTGCCAAATCGATTTGGGATCGATCCTGATCCCTGCAGAGAATTTAATGAAGCAGGAGGAGGTCGTTGAACTTTATCCTCACTCCATGAATGAAAATCCAGAAAGGATTGGTCGGGAGGTAGAGCTTTCTGCCCAAGATCGGCCTATCATAAAACTTCTTGTGAAGCCCATGCCGAGTTAAGGCTGTGTCTGACAAAGGAGTTTCAACCCAATATGACTGAGAAGACGTTGCTGCATGGAAACTCGAGCACACCTCTACTGTTGATTACAAATTTTCTAAGTATATGTATGGGGTTCTGTCATTTTGCAAGGATCGATGGCAGAGCTACGCTCCCGATTGTAAAGTTCTAGCGAGGGCTCTAGTTCTCTGGTTATAGACTGATATTTGAGACTTCTTGTTTAATGGCAACCAACCTCTTCATTACTCTTTCTTATGACTCTTAAATCCTGGTCATGGATGATCCAGTTAGGTGTTGTGATGACTATGTAATGTAGGTTTGATTATATTAGTTATTTCAGCGTTTTAAGTTTCTTGAAGATATTCAGATCTGAGAAGATATCATATCTAAGACTTTTCCTCCAAAGGATAATGGAAGACTAGATGTCCATAGAAGACTTTCATTCCTCTCTCATTTTTCTCCACCTACTCACCACTATGCAAATTTACTGGCCTAAGTTAAATCAAGACCTCATCTAGCTCTGTATTTCCAACCCAGTTTTCTGAGTTAAAGCGATATTGTTCTGAGTTTACTCTCATTCGGTCATCCTTTATAAATAACCTATGACATACAAACTTATGGGTATCGGGCTTGTCCTCATCACAATCTGAGGACAACTTTTGGTGCCAACATTTTCTATCTTTTCTCTCTTCTTACTGAGCTTTCTAGCCTTCTTCCCTGTGATCTTCGTCTCAATATTCCTCTTTCCATTCCGATTCTTATCTCCTTTTGGCATAGTAACTTCACGTTGTTGAGATTCTTTCATAGGGTTCAAGGGTAATACTTCTTCTCTGTCTAGGGTAGGTGCTCCACTCTTATGTGAGTCTTCTTGTGTTCTTTCAACTTCAACATCCAAGTTTCTAGTTATGAACAACTTCGACCTGTTCTCTTGTTCAATCAAGTGCGCTATCCTCCTAGTACTGAAATATTTTAATTCTTGATTTTTTTGTTCTAAGACTTCCTCTTCTTTTCTTCTGGTCTGATCCTTCTCAATCCAGGTTTTTCCTAGTAACATAGTAAATGGGGCGCTTCTCTCAACAAATTTAACAACCTCAAAATCTTCCTCTGTCGAAGTTCCATGAGCACTCATAGATATCTGGGTGAGTCTTCCACATAGGGTTATCAAATTTCCTCTAAATAATCTTATTCCTCCTAATGAAGGACTCATAGAAAGCTTTCCCAAAATTTCCCAAGTTCTTTTTGTCATGATATTCACCTGTGTTTCCTCATCCAGAACATAGTCAATGTCGAAGTCTCCTATTTTTGTTTCTATGCATTATTTAACTTTCAATATCTCTGATAAGTTGACATTTTTGTTGTCATTCAGGGTTTGTTTCATTTGTAGCAATACATTCTCTGATTATTTATGGGGTTCGGCCACAGTCTTAGTTTATTGACCTTCCTTAGGGTTTTCTTATCTCATATTCATTATTTCAACCTTAGCAATCATTCTAGGGCAATCCAAAACTTCATGGTCCATATCTTTACAACAAAGACAACTAGGTCTTCTACCAGAGCATTCCTTAGCAAGATGTCCCGGTCTTCTGCAACTGTAACAAAGGGTTAATCCTCTATTTTTTTAAAATGATCCCCAACCTTTCCTGTACTGCGCACTAGGATCATAGTAGCTAACTTGCAAAAAATTATTTCTAGGATCCTGCATCCATTTGTTAGTTCAAACATTCTTTCTATGCATAGGGATAACATATCTTTCACTATTCTTATCAGATCTAATCATATCAAATCTTCTTTCTTCTAACTGTGCCCTAGTTTTCAAGCTAGGACAAAATTTATCAAACATACCTAGATCCATAATTTCAAAACAAAAATTTCCACTTATCTTACCTTTTCAATTACAAATTTTCACTGTTCTTAACTTTATCAAAGCACAAAGCTTCAATATCTTACCTCTTTTCTTCAGATCTTACTTCTATTCTTAGCAAAAAGCTTTACAGGTCAAGTAGAATACTGTGCACTAGGGAAACAAATCTACGCATGGAGATTTCTCTTTTCTTCAGTTCCCATCAATCATAGTTTAAGATCAAATCTTTGCACAGAGCTTCCTTTTCTTCAGTTCCCAGCAATCATAGTTTCAGGTCAAATATTCGCACAGAGCTTCCTTTTCTTCAGCTCCTAGCAATCACATTTTCAGGTCCCGACAACAGAACCATTTGTTGGCACAGGGGCAGACCCATGGTTCAATGCTTCAACAGAGCACCAACAAAACCCTAACTACTAGCCCTTTCGGCAACACCTTCAAAGCAGATGAAGTCTCACCCAAGGTAGAGGCAGGGGTGGTTTCAGGACTCCAGTGTCTACAACCTTAGATGGGACACATATATGTGATTGTAACACCTTAACATAGCACTTAGCAGTTATAGTTCATCAGTAAATAATCTCTACTTACAACACAGATAACACTAAATAACAAAGCAGCATAATATTCACCCAGATCTAATATATTCAAGCACTAAGAACATCAACATAGGTCAGATCTAAAATTCATTCATATTATTCAGCACTAAGCTATCATATCATATTCATCTAAGCATATATCAATGCACTAAGCGTTAATCACATAAGAAAAAAAAACCATAATGCAAAAATCAACTACAACATGGGAACCATCAGTGGTTCACCCCGACTTTGGAACTCGTCCATAGCTCTTCTTCTCTTTTATTATATTTTGTCAATCTTCTGCATGCGAACCATCCCGGATTTCTCTTTTATTATATTTTGTCAATCTTCTACATGCACAGAGCCATCAGATCCTACTCCAAATAGGACAGGAGATCTGCATGCACTTCACTAGATCCTCCTTCCTCGAGCTAGGTCACATCACAAAGCCTTTACATAGTCACTTTCACTTAGCTCTGCAAGTTCTCAACAAAGCATGCACAAATCATTTACAATTTTCACTTGGCACTTAGCAAGGTACCAAGCCTCTCTCTTACTATTAACTTGCTACTTCTACTACTATTTACATCGCCTAGATGTCTATTTATACTTACAAATGGCCTAAACATGGGTAAACCCATGGGCCGACATCCCATACTCGTTGCATGAACCCAAAACTCAAAAATCCCTAAAAAGGGGCCGAGATCCCGTGATCTTCGCTTCGACTTGTGCTTTGCCTTCAACATCCTATCGAAGTCCAAAAATAGGTCAAACATGACCAAGGATCCTCAAAACTTGGTCAAGGGCCAACAACCCATGAGACTTATTTGAAATAACCTCAAGCGGATGGAATCATCCACGATGTTGTTTGAAGAGCAACATAAGTGGAAGGTCATAACATGGTTGGCGGGATATTCCCCTGGTTTTCCTTCAAACTTTGGAATATCTAAAGGAAATTTGGTAGGCATATTGGGCCAAGTGGCATCATGCAAAATGGGATCATTCGTGAGTTTGGTTAAATCAAGAATGTTGAGGGATGCCAAGTATGGCATAGGGGGATTTGGTGGAGGATTAGGTCTAGCCATTGTGTTTGTAGGTTATGGACTTGTCCCATGAGAGGGATTTGGTGGGTTTGTACTTCCCCCTTGAGAAGAGGTTTGTCTCCCGCATCCTTGTGAAGGAGAACCAATATAAATATTTCCTTGGGTATTTGACCCTAGCAAGGTGGAACCAAGTAAAGCCAATCCCAAGACAATAGTACTCACGGGGGTGTGAGATGGTGGGGACGGTGAGTTGGTGAGACTAGGGACTCCTTCTAGAATAAGAGGGATATTATGCAAGCATCTAGAACGACGAGGATTATGTGGTTCCCTTATGGTTCCGACTAGAAAAGTGAATGTGTGCAATTGGTGACAAGAGAGAAATAAATGAACAAGATCTTTTTATATTTTTACCTTCACAAAATAGTATAACTCACAATTGCATGTAATCAAATGAACATCCTACATAAATCAATTGTAATGTAAATAAGCATGTGGATAGGTGGATTTTGTCCGTGTGGGGGAAAAACACAAAATAAATGCTCATGTCCTAAAATACCTATCATCCTTCCTCTCAATTTAGCATTGGGCCTTCCAATAGCACTCGACAGTGGGGTCCAAAGCAACCGGAAGAGGAACTAGTGAAGGTATAAATAATCAATTATAATGAGGGCTAGAGGGTGCATATCTCGAAAGAACTGATGATATTTCCCAACAGCCACACAAAATATAATCAAGGTGTGATTGCAGGCCAACCGCCACCTGAGTAGATATCCTATGTTTGGCCACTAAGTACCTCAGTCAAAGTGCAACATTTAGATTTTGGCCTAAAAAATGGGTCACAGGATATATACCCTCACAAGAGTTGGGTGACTCAAGGAGGGATGCGAAGAACAACTGGACCTCGGCCTTCGACCCTTCACGGGTATCTCCCTGCCTTATGGTCTAGGAACACTTGACTTGGAGGATTTGAAGGATCCCTATTCTCAACTTCTATTGTTTCAAAATGTGAGAACCTGATAATAGGGGGTTATTTGGATGCCTACCCTCGAGATCCTACCTAGAATAAAAATTTCTTTAGGCACCTCCTTGTGGAGGAAAATTTAGTGTGTTCTTAGAAAAAATTTAGATGAAATGGGCTGAGAGATTGGGGTCATGGACCAACCTTGTTTGAATTAAATTGGTGTGGATAATTTTCAAAGAAGTAGTCAGATATTTCAGAGTTCCTTTGAATTACTTTGTGAGTACTAAAAAATAAAGCCTACTTCGACCTCCACTATTCTAACAGAAATTATGTGTGATGAGTGGCTTTATGTGCAAGAAAGTGAAAAGTGTGAAAAATATTTTTACTAAGTTAAGTGTAAGATTGCAGCATGTGGACTTCTTGTGTTCCTTACAAATCTTCTTACCTAGCTTACTATGTTTCTTTGGTACAACCTTGCAGAATATATTAAATCCCTAAAGAACTAGCAATGTGGACATATGGATCCTTACTTGGTCCTTTAAACTCCCTAGAATGTTGTCTATACTAAGAAAGCTTTTGAAACAATAGTAGGATTGCAGACATGTGGGCATGTATGGGCCCGTTACTTGATATTTTAAACTTTCCTAGAGTGTCGTCTATACTAAGAAAGATTTTAGAAACTATTCTAAGATTGCAAACATGTGGGCATGTATGGGCCCTTACAAAGCTTTTAAGATGATTTCCAAAACTAAGAGGTACCCTAGGGGGTTTTTGTCCTCTCCTAATGATTTTTTAAGGGAGATGGAATTTCCTTTCAACCACATTTTATGATTCCCGAGATCAAACTTGGGTGCAGGGGAAGAGCATACTGGAGGGTTGAAATTGATTTCTAGTCTCAAATTAGTTCACTGTGTTTGAAAAAACAATAACTTCAACTCAAAATTTTAAATGCCAAATGAGCCATCCATGTGGAAACAAAGCAAAGAGAAGAATAATGATTCCTTTTACCCCTATGTGCTTATGTTATCTAACCTCTCTTGTGAGAAGGCACTCTAAGTGAAGTGTGATTGCTTTACAAAGTGCAGGAAATTAAAATTTGAAGGCAAGGGGCCCTCAAACCACTCATAAAAACCCTTACAATTTGCAAAAAATGAACTTATGTGTGGGTTGTAGTTCTGACAGTCGCGCTAAGCACATAGACTGCACACAATGTGTGGAGTTATGAAGGTTGTCATGCACACAGAGTGCAGAATGCATGTCTGTGTGCCTCAAAAGTTGTGCACTGCCTGTCACGCGTCGGGAACAAAATTTGAAAATGAAATTCTCTTGCCTTGGCTCTGAATTATGACTTTGGAAGACTAGATTAGACAAGTTTTGGTACCTGCATATCCAAACAATTAGAAATAAGTGCTCTCAAGACTTAAATAGGGAGGAATTTGATATTGATCCCCAATATGGTCATCAATCTGTTGTGTTGGTTTTGTCACATGGGTGAGCAAAAATAGAACACTTACTTGCCTAGTTAAGTTAGCTAAACAAGAAAGAGGTTTGTGAGTTGATTAGATAACCAAATACACATGAAACAAGGAAATAAAACTAAAAACAAAGAGAAATAAATTTTATAGAATCTTGCAAGAACTAGAACCATGAAAAAACAAAAAATGACAATCATATAGCTACCAATGGATCAATATATTGATAGGCTAACATTGTAGAGAAAGGAAGGGACCTAGGAATCCCATCTTCCTCCTTGCGGGGGATCTTGAGTTCCCTAATAGAGATCTTTTCTCTTCATGCAATGGCAAGTGACAATGGTGAATAAATACAATGTCAATCCTCTCAAGAGGTGAGTGGAATGGCCCTTGCTATAGTTCTTGAATGATTCCAAGAGAAAAGAGGATTCTCCAAGAAGAATTCTTGGAGCATAACAATACCTTGAAGTTGTTATTTTTCTAGTAGACCCATGGCACATATTTATAGTGTCCATTCATGGAAATATACAATTGGTTCATCGTGTGAACAAGGGGCCTTTTAGGGCACTTCCTAGCAATTGACCAACCTCCAAGCTAGATTTCGCTCAGATCTGAGTGTCAAATCGTGTTCGGAGTCGGAATAGAAGTGGTTGAGAGTCCGACAAGATTCATAAATGCATCGTTCATGAGAAGTGTGTGTATTTTCTCGTAGACAGTCGTGCATCTTGCGCACAGTGCGCGATTAGGGTTGTGTTGGCCCGCACATTCTGCGCACAGTGCGCACACTTCCTTTGGTGAATTTGTGCACTTTAATTTTTGAACTAAGTGTATATTTTTGTGCCTTTTATGGATTTTGATGTTTTAGGTGTACTAATTGCTATTGGAATTGATGTATTTCCTCAACCATTGTGTGCAATGAGGCAGACGATTTTTTAGTGATAACAGTTAGGCAAGAGGAAAAGGACCATTGGGCATGGAGTCAACCCCTAAAAATGAATGAAAACAATGACTGGTAGGTAGAACTCTTCAAAGGAACAAAGGCTAAATTAGGTGATGAACTTTCAGTTATTAGTTTGTTGTGTAGGGTGAAAGAAGAAAAACAACATATAATAAAATCATAGCACCATTAAAGATAAATTCTGACCTAGTTAAGAAGAGAAACAAAGTTTAAATCACTTGAGTCTAAAGCACCATTAGATGGATTCTAGACCCTTTAATTATGCAATTTAAATAGAAGAAAATGCAAGAAGTACATACAAAGATAAGAATACAGACTTCAAACCACCACCATTAGAATCTTTTTCATAAAAAGTTCAGGACTTCTGCATTTGTATTTCTTTCATATTAAGAGAATATTACAATAAGGATCAAAATATCTATACTTATGCCAACTCCCGCCCTCTCTTTACATGAAAATGATCCAAATATATAAGAGCTTATTTCCACTCTAGGATGTTAGGAGTCAAACTACTTCTTCCTAGAATTATGGATCTGGTTGCTTTCAAGGAGAACAACTCCTACATGATTTGCTAAAAATAGAAGATATGATTTTGACCATCTTAATGTAACAAAAAATATCTCTTACAACCATGTATCTTGAGGAAAATTCGATCATGTTGTTGTGATGAATCACCAAGTACATTTGGAAAGTATTTCAAGTCAACCTATGCATCGTTGGACAACTCTGCCACCTTTGCGTAGAAAATTTGGGCTACTTTTGTGCAAGTTCTACCTACAACATTTGCATAGAAACTTCGCGTAGAAAACTCCATTTTGTTGTAACTCGTGCAGATCCAGGTGGCAGCAAATGACTGGGAACCTATATTTACCTCAAAACGCATATGCCTTTCACCTCATGTTATCCTTTTTAATCATATGAGTCTACAATATTTGCGTAGCAAAAAGTTCGCGATGCAAGTGTTGTGCATGTCAATTTATCAGTCAGAACAACAACTGTGCCCAAAAATGTTTTATGTTGTCACCCTTGTGAAAACCTTTTTGCATTATTTGACGTCGTGTCATAGACACTCCCAAGTTAAGCCTATTTAGATTGGGGTTCTCACATAGCCTTTCGAGCATTGGAGTGGGGTCCAAACAAATTTTTGGTTGCACTGAATTCAATATTCTCAACTCAACTTCCATAAGATCGATGTACGTCCAAGAATATTCTACCATGGATGATATATCCTTAACGTGTTTTCCATAGTTGGACACAAACGCATTTTATGCACCACTGCAATGATTCTTGATTGGCATCTTCAAAAATTTTGAGCATAAATCCTTTCAAGCTCTCGACATCTAAACTGTATCTGGGCATTCAAGTGGATATGAGCTCCTTATGGTCGCATTCTTGGCACCTGTATTCTAATTGCTTGTTGGTATATCAACACAACTCGGTAGCTAGTGATGACAATACTCAATCCTCTGGCGATCTCGAGCACCTGTAAGAACATAACCACAAATAAAAAATTCATCTGGTTGACAATGGTATTGACACTTGGGTGAGTACATCTGACAGATGCAAAAGGTGCAATTCAACCCATAATCACTAGATGAAAGCTGACATAGCATTGGAGTTTTAGCATTTCATTGCTATGTTTTTATATTTTTTATGCTAGTGGGCATTGTCCCACATTGGTTGCGCAAAAATACATTTTAGTATTTATATACATCAATGGATAATATATATGTCAATGAATTGAGTACACTATGCTCCCTTGTGTGCTTGGCACTTGGATTTTTGTGCAATGTCTCATGATTTGTATTGATGGAAGGTGCACTTGGCTATGGAGTTTGACCTCGGTGCCTGATGGGCTTAATTGGAGATGGCCCTCAGGCCAATATTTTTGCTTAATCAAAATTCATATAAAACCCTATAATAGGCCCGAGGAGAAAAATTTTAGCCATAAAATCCAAAATTAGCTAAAAAAAATGAACTTAAACCTTGCATATGAGCCTGAAAACAATCATAGCACCTTGCAACAAATCAAATTTTAAGCCAAATTTATAAAAAATCTGCATGTGATAACATTGTCTTTTATGAAACCTAAATTCAAACTATAGAAGAACTTGAGAATCTCCTCAGTCATCTGGAGAAAAAGGTAACTCGAGGTAAATCAATTCATCAAGACAAACCCACTTGGATTGAAAAAGACGTATCCCCCAACATGAATGTTCAAGAGTTAGATAACTCTTCCTCAAATGATGAATCTTCAATACAAGACAAAACAATTGCAGTAACTTCACCACGGGGACAACACAGTACACCAAAATGGTTCAGACAACTGCTTAAATATGTTCACCCAAATGAGAAAGAGAAAATGGGAACTAGAAGTTATACTTCATCTCACTCAAATTTTGCCTTAGTAACTCATGATTCCAATGAACCAACAACTTTTGCAGAATCAATGAAGCATAAAGAATGGCAGCAAGCCATGGTGGATGAGTACGAATTGGTAATTGAAAATGGAACATGGAAACTTGTTGATATTCCAAGAAATGTTAAACCCATGGGATGCAAATGGGCTTACATAATCAAGTATAAAGAAAATGGTGAAGTTGATAAGTATAAAGAAATACTTGTGGCAAAAATGTTTTCTCAAAAAGAAGGCATAGATTATGAAGAAACATTTGCACCAACAACTAAGTGGAATACAATTAGAATGGTAATCAATTTGACATGGTTGGACACTTCACCAAATGGATGTTAAAAGTTCTTTTCTTGATGGATATTTGAAAGAATAAGTCTATATGACTCAACCCCTAGGATTTGAAGTTGAAGGGAAAGAGCACAAAGTATGCAAATTGATCAAAGCCTTATATGGTTTAAAACAGGAACCCAGAGCATGGTATGCCAAAATGGATGAATACCTTAAGAATGTTGGTTTTCATTGTAGTGAGTCTAATGATACATTATATTTCAGGATGCAAGGACAAAACTTGGTAATCATTGTTCTATATGTTGATGATTTAATCATTACAGGAAATTATGAAGTCCATATCCAACAAGTCAAGAAAAAACTTCACAAAGGATTCAAAATGACTGACTTAGGGCCACTTTGATACTATCTTGGAGTGGAATTTTCCCAACATACTCGTCATATATTCCTTAGTCAAACCAATTATGAAAAACAATTGTTTAAGAAGTTTGGCATGGAGGATTGCAAACCCTCTCTTACACCTATGGAGCAAAACTTAAAACTTTCAAAATTTGAAAGGGGGGAATTGGTGAACAACACTACATACAAATAATTAATTGGAAGCCTCATTTACTTGAAGAATATTCGCTCAGATTTGTCATATGTAGTTAGTATTCTTTCCATATTTATGCAGGAACCACGAGAAATTCATTGGAATGCGGGAAAAAGGGTCCTCAGGTACATTCAAGGTACAAAGGATTATGGTCTACTTTATAACAAGAATGAGAATTTCACGCTTGTTGGCTATTCATATGCATATTTTGCAGGTGGTATTGATGATCAAACATTAACTTCAGGTTATTTGATGAATATGGGTTTAGCAACAATATCTTGGAGTTGTAAAAATCAAGCTACATTGGCAAATTCTTCAGCAAAGGTAGAATACATTTCAGCTTGGGAAGCATCATGTAAAATTGTCTGGCTACACAAGATTTTACAAGATCTTGGCATTATTTAAAAAACACCAACCATTTTATGGATTGATAATCAACCTACAATAAATATGGATAAAAATCCATTATTTCATTCCAGGACTAAGCATGTCAACACCAAGTATCATTTCATCATAACACTCATCAATAATGACATCATCAAGCCACAATATTGTCCATATGAAGATCAAACTTCAGATATTTTTTACCAAGCCTCTTGGTAGAATAAATTTCACTAAGTTTAGAGATGAACTTGGTATTTGTAAAAATGAACTTTCGGATTAAAGTGGGGAATGTTAGCCTCATAGTCATAAAGTTCTATAGTTTTAGTATTTTCCTAGTTTTAAAATTTTTAGAAATTAGTTTATTCCTAGTTTGTTAGGATAATGACACCGAGCTTATATATAAAGGACACCTATCATACTCATGTGATTATGTGATTGGTTGTTCTCCTAGAATTTAGTTTAGATTTGAGCTATATAAACTAGCTATTTCTTCAAGTGAGATTAAAGAGTTTTTTAGTCCTCACCACTCTTTGTAATCTTTCTTTTTGTATTAATAAAATTACGTGTTTGAGGACACTTGGTGAAATTTATCAAAATTTGAGTGTAGGATCCCCATCTCGAAATTACCAAAAGAGAAACATGCGTTTCCACATCACAACCTATGGGATGATTTATTAAATTAGTGAGGAAAGTAAGATGAAGAGCACACAAAATCTTAAACTATTAGTTCACCTGAGATGTAGTGGATGAGTAGATTGAATGGATTTTTGCATGATTTTTTTTTTTCCATGATTAGATTAGATTTATTTTATAAATATGTAATCCAATCTCTTAGAAAGGGTCTTTTGGGTATGAGGTGAGAAGGAAAGGATTGTGGCTCAAAATTATTTCAATCTTAATTCAGAAACTCTTTTTGGAGTCAAGGGATGTATTTTTGTTGAAGGTTGTTGTGTATTGATTCTTGTTCATGGATTATTTTTCTATTGGGATGATGTCACTGGTGTCTAGTAAGGACTTCAATTTTTCCAAGTTATCTTATGTGGTTGAATAAATTATTGGTTATAGTTTTCAGCAAAGAGTTAAATGTGGTTTGTTAATTTTGTTACTTTTCGTAATCTTTGCTTTGTCATTTAGTACACTATTATTGTAGAATTATGTATATAATCATTGATGGGTCAATTGGCCAGGTATTGTGTGGTAGGCTTCCCCTTTCTGCAATAGAGTAATTTATGTTTCCTAGTAGTATTCCTATAGTGGTATCTTTTTGTAGAATTATTTCCTAGAAGAACAAAGATATGATGTTATTTCCATTCACTATTTTCAAGGGTTATATTTTGGGAACAAACTTTTTTAAAGTCATTTAGAACAAATTTATTTGTTGAATTTCACTTATAACATAAAAGATTAAAAAAAAAATATTTTTGAAACATTTTATAAATCCCATTGAAAGGACGTCAAACCACAACCTAGAGGATTACTCCATTCCAAATAAGGGAGAGTCTAATTGGACCTCTTCCTTGTGTTTAATCCCTACTATTGAATATTGGGAATCTATCCCCCTGAACAAAAGACACTTTCTATTTTCCAGGAAAGGTGGGGGGATTAGGTTTTTTTGAAGAGAAAGTACCCAAATCCAACCAATGGGGGAGGGAAAATTCCATGTCTATGGCCCCAAAACAAGCATCCTATGAAGTTAGGTGTGGGATTTTAGGAAATGAGGAAAATTTCCACACTAAACCTAGAATAAGAGGGGAAGAAATATTTAATCAAGAAAGTAAATGAAAAAGAAAACACACAGTACATAGAAATTTTACCCTGGAAACCCAAACGGGAAAACCATCATTCCTTGAGGGTTTTTCTTTATTGTTGTCTTATTCCTTCATGATAAAAGGTTACATGCCTAACCTTGGTCTACACCTGAAACACAATCGACATCATACCTTCTTGCTTTACACAAGAACAATCATGTAGCCAATTCGTCTTACATCTACATGACCAACAACCTCTAAAATGATTTTTCTAAAGATTAGCTTTTATAGAATTACAACATGCCTTATTTATAATATTTACAATAGGAAAAACCCTAAATAAAGGCGCCCAAAATGGTTGCAGATTGTTACACATCCAAATCACTCAACTGGATAAGTGTCGCACATACCTCTCACTTGTCGCAACTGTCGCAACTCCTGTACAAC
>SNQJ01S0039367.1:102800-116936 GCA_010110895.2 Picea sitchensis
AAGTGGTCGTACCCTGTTTTGTCCACAGACCTCAGCGAGGAGCAAAGGATTGGAGCGCAACTCGGAGCGTGCAGGGACAAACGTCGGTTAAGAGGTACTTCTGTTACTCTTCCTTCTCATGCATTAGGCTTAGATAGATTCGAAAGAAATTTAGTGTCCATGATAAGCACTTTTCTGTCTAGGGTTAAGGTCAAACCTTAGAGGTCGATCTACTTGTCCGCAGGCAGATTTTCCTACAACACAGATCCTCGCAGATCATTGGCTACAAATCTCTTGAATCTCAGGATTCAGTTATAATCGACTCTAAGTCAATTTACCAGTCAATTACCAGTTGACCTCCATTCGGTCTTCAATCGGTTTCCATGCGCCTGCCTTTCGGCCTCTTGTTGGTTGACCTCTTCGACTTGTTGTCAATTTATTCAACTTCGTCTTTACCTAGTCAATCCACCTTGACCTTCAACTTGATATCGATTTCTTCAACTTCCACTTTACTCGATTGATCCACCTTGACCTTCGACTTTCACTGCAAATAATATAACAACCCAACATTCTCCCACTTGTTGTCTTCTTTTTTGAAACCGAGATATTTATTAACTCTCATTCATAGAATATCACAACTTATTGTGCTTTGACTATTGCAACTTATCTTCATATCTCTCTGCTCAAACCCAATTCCTGAACACAACCTTTGCATCCATACTACTTCTTTGCTTCCATGAGTGGCTTCCATGTATTCATATTATTTTGTTGACAAGGCTATGACCACCTATCGCTTACTCATCCAATTGATTGCTCCACTAAACATATTGAACACATATCCATTGGTCGAGATTTAGCAATCTAGATCTCTAGCCCAGTCAAGGTTGATAAAGCCATGTGCATTTAATTCACTGTCTCCTCTAGGTTTCCCTTGGTAGCATATATCATAGTATTTTGTGCCACATAAATACCTGAATACTCTCTTGACATCTCTTCAGTGATCCTTTCCAGGTGTCAACATGTATCTACTCAACACTCCCATTGCATGGGCAATTTCTGGTCGAGTGCAGACCATCGCATACATTAGACTACCAACACCACTTGCATGGGGAACATGTGCCATGTCCTCTATTTCCTCCTGTGTCCTTGGACACTATTCAGTAGTTGGCCTTGATCCCACAGGAATTGGCACCTTCACAGGTTTGAAATCTTGCATGTTGAAACATTTCAATATTTTTTCAATATACTTTTTTTGGTTCAACCAGAGCTTTCTAGCTACTCGATCTCTCTTGATCTCCATTTCTAGAATGAACTTTGTTGCACCAAGATCCTTCATGTCGAAATTGGAGGATAGTTGCTTCTTCACCTCATTTATTGTGTTCATGTTGTTTTCAATCAGCAACATGTCGTCGACATACAATGCTACATATATGAAACGCCCATATTCTTCTTTGGAATATATGCAGTGATCAACGTTGCTTCTCACAAATCCAAAATTAAGGATGTATGTGTCGAAATGTTGGTACCACATCTTTGGTGATTGCTTTAGACCATAAATGGATATTTTCAATTTGCACACCAAATCTTTCTTTCCCATTACTACAAATCCTTTAGGTTGTTTCATGTAGATTTCTTCTTCTAGGTCCCCATGTAGGAACGTTGTCTTTACATTCATCTGTTCTATTTCCAGGTAAAATGTTGTAGCCAGAGACATTAGTGCTCTAATGGAAGTTAATTTTTCAACAAAGGAGAAAATCTCACCAAAGTCGACTCCTTCGACTTGGGAATATCCTTTTGCTACTAGTCGAGCTTTGAATTTCTCGACGTGAGCTGCGACATTAATTTTCTTCTTGAATACCCACTTGCTACCAACAAGTTTTCTTACATTTTGTAATTTTACTAGATCCCATGTCTCATTCTTATGCAACGATTCCATCTCTTAAACCATGGTGTCCTTCCAGATTTTTCCCTCTACTGAGTCAACTTCCTCCTTGACCAACTTGGGCTCTTCGTCAGTGGTAGTTAACACGAATGCAAAATGAAAGTTGGGTGGAATACACCTTTCAATTGGTTTTCTCAATAATTTTTACCTCCTTACAACCAAGGTCAGTTGTTCCACCTCTTCATCTGATTCAGTCAACTCATATGAATTAGCTTCTTTGTTCCTCAGTTCAAATCACACTTATTTCGATTATTCTTTGTTTGAACCATCACTTCAGACTTGGACTTCCTTCCAACTTCTTAGAAGACCACATCTCAACTATACACGTTTTTCCTTGATGCAGGATCCCAGCGCTTATATCTTGTCATTCCTTCTTTGTATCCAATGAAAATACACTTGACTGCATGTGTGTCCATCTTTCTCCTCTTTTCCTTGGGTATGTGCACAAATGCATAAAATCCAAATATTTTGAGATGTGAAATTGAAGGATTCTTACTAGATCATACCTCATGTGGAGTCATGTTGATTAACACCGACGAAGGAGACATATTCACTAGATATTTTTCAATGTCGACTTCCTCTTCCCATAATTCCTGTGTGAGCCCATCACCATTGAGCATGCTCCTTGCCTTGTCCATCAATGTTCTGTCCATTCTCTCAGCAACTCCATTTTGTTGTGGGGTATATAGTGTGGTATTTTGGCGGGTTATGCCACACTGCTTGTAGAACTGATCAAATTCATTTCTACAGAATTCACCATCATTGTCATTTCTCAACGCCTTAATCTTCTTATCTGTCTGGTTTTCTACAAGAGATTTAAACTCTTTGAATTTCTCGAAAACCTTTGTTTTCTTCCTCGGGAAATATATCCATGTCTTCTTGGGAAAATCATCTATGAAGGAGACATAATACAGGGATCCACCAAGTGAGCTAGTTCTAGAATCCCATGTGCCCTTGTCGCTCCATATGGGAACCTCACCCAAATTTGTTTTCCATATATACAATGTTCACAAAAGTTGACTTCTAAATTACATACAAGAAAATATTCAACCATACATTTGTTATGAATAGCTCGAAGTCCTTTTTCTCCAATATGTCCCATCCTCTTATGTCATAGCATGGTCAGGTCATTTTGACGAGGACTTGTTGATTCAGGTTGAATCGAATCATCCCAAGTCAATTCGAGTTGAAGTCGAGTCAACTTCAAGAACAACAATTTTGTTGCATCCAGCCAAGTCGAAATTCCATAATAACTTGTATAGGGTTCTGTTATCACATAATCCTTTCTAGACCTTAGGGGTTTGTGTTTTCTTCCTGTATGGGTGTTTTTCCTTGTTTTTCCCCTTCTGTAGACCCAATTGTGGTTTTCCTTTCCCTCATGGCATATATCTTTCTTTGGGAATAGTCATCCTTCTAGATCGACCCTGAATTCCTCTGTCTTTTCTGAAGGCAGATCCCTTCTCCTTTTTCCTCCATCATCGAACCTTTTCCTTCCCAAGTTTTAGTTTGATCGGCCAAGTCTCCATTTTCACTATCTGCAGCACCAAGGGAAATTGAACAGTGGCACCAGTCAAGTGAGCGGGCAAAGACTGGTTTCAGCGGCAAAGCTCCATCAAGGGAGAAGATCAACGGTCATCGGGTAGTTGGGGTTGGGAAGTTTCACAAAGGTTTGCTTCAGACGGAGGTTTGAAATGTTCTAAACTGTCTGATCCAGCAGGGACAGGCGGTAGCTGACTGAGATTTTTCGGGAGTTGGTGTTTCAGGTTTCTCGTCAATGCATGCACCCATAGCCTGAAACACTGAAACGCGAAATGCAAAAGTGCCAGGGTTGAGCCCACGGTCCTAGCCAGTGACCATATGGACGAGGGGTAAGGGAGGCTCCAACACAAGTTATGCCCCGTCGCGATTTTGGCCATCGTGATTCTAAGCGATAAGGGGTCGCTCCTCTCCATTGCAGATATGCGAAAGAAGAAGTCTCGACACATCAGGACCATTGATCGGGGAAAGATCTTAGCCATAAGATCTATTGTTTCAGCTTTCAGGCTACCGAGAGTCTAGGGTACATGGGGATGTTTCCTTCCCATCACCGATACGCGATATTCACAAAGCACCTTAGGTGTCGAGCACGGTCACAACCTCGGAGTTGTATGAAATGGGGCCCGAGTTGTTGAGGGCTAGGGTTGTTCGATGGCGAATAAATCGTGGTCGTCCATATCGAAGAGAATATGACCATCGATCTCATCCACAGTTTCGCGATTTCAGGTATCGCGATAGCAGAGGTTTGGGAGAGGTGAAAATCCTAGAAAAGAAAACGTTGAGATGCATTTGAAGGGAGGCACGTGGTCATACCCTGTGTATTTAGTCTCGACCACCCTCCATGGAAGAAACAGTTAATGAAAATTAAGCAGGTGGCTGAAATCTCAACTCAATTCATAAATGGAAGGCGTGGGGAAAGGTCTGGAGCAGTCAGCCCGTAGTACCCCAATGGACAGGTTCCCTACGAAAGCCATGCCATCTAAACCATTGTCAGACAAGAACTTGTATGCACAGTCTGCAAGAAGATCATTCACATGTAAAGCCTTAAATGAAAAAGCTCAGCGACTCTCCTGTGGTCAGGGGAGTGAATTGCTCTAAGTATATATACTCAATTTTGATATTTTTGAAAGGGTCGATGGTAGAGCATAGCTCCCGTATTGTAAAGTTTTAAGGAACACTCTGGTTTCTGGTTATGCATGGTCCTTTGAGACTTCTTGTTTAATGACAGTCAGCTTTCCTACCCACTCTTATTTCCCTCTAATACTGAGAGAGTTCATGATTGACTGATTCACATGAATCATTGTGACTGTGTTATGATAAATGTTTTATGGTAACACTTTTATGATTTCTTTTAGTGTTCTTGTAATTTGAATACACGAAGTTCTTGTGTTTAATTTTTTCCTCTTTGGGCTATTGGAAGATTGATGCCTACAGTAGACCTTTGCATTTTCTCACCGAAGTCTTCCTCCTATTCACCTTTACTACAACTTACTGTCTGAAGTTAAATTAATACCTCACCTGCTCGTGCATGTCAGTCCAGTTTTCTGAGTTAAAATGATATTCTCCTGGGTCTACGCCCATTTGACCTTTCCCAATTAACTTATTCGTGACATATAAAACTGATGGGTATCAGGCTTACTCCTACCACAATTCGGGAGTGACTTCTGGTGCTAACAAGTTCCAATCCAAACTCCTTTCATTAATACCATTGCACCTCTGACCATCTTGCACGTATATTTTTTAAATAGAGTGTGCACCCCTGCATCACACATCTTGCTAATAGATATTGAGTTTCTTGCCAAACCTAGAATGTGTAGCACACCTAGAAGGGTTCTACTCCTCCCATTCTACAATGTCAGTCGAATGCTTCCTCATCCGACAATTTTGGTTGTTGAGTCCTCCCCCAAGAACACATCTCCTCCTTCATATTGTCCATATTCGTAGAAAAATTCTCTATGTGGTTTCATATTATAGGATGCTCCTGATTCGATCAACCAAACATCTTGATCTAATTGTGTACTAGTCGACGCCATGTACACATTGCCTCCCTTATCTGGAGTCATATTTCTCTCAATCAAATGCTTCTCATCGGATCCTATATTGGCTTAGGTTTCCTTTGACTTTCAATCCCTTTTTTAATTCCTAGCTTTACTGCATTTCCAACATCTTCTTGTTGTCAACTGAACTGGGGATTTAGATCTACCCTTCAACTTAGACTTTCTACAAGAGAATTTGCCTTTATCTCTGTCGATCGGTTGACCTCTCACCACTAATGCATCTTTGGTCGATACTTCCATGTTCTTCCTTCTTATTTGTTCTAACAATAGAGATGCAACCATGTCTTCTAGCACTAATGTGGTTGAATTACTCCCTATAACTACGACTAAGCTATCCTAGGAGTCTAGAAAATAACATAATAGGCTAACACATTTTTCCTCCTCGATGATTTTAATATCCACATAAGATAAATGAATTATAATGGTATTAAACACATTTAAATGCTCAGTCACTGAACTTCCCTCACTCATCCTCAAAATATACAGATTCTTACTAAGGAACAACTTATTTACTAGGGATTTTGACTGGTACAAGCTCCCCAACTTGTCCCACAGTTTCTTGGCCAAATCTTCACCTGAGACATTCAGTAGTATTGAATCTGCAAGATAAATTTGAATCGTAATCCTTTCCATTCTCTCGAGTTTCTCCCATTATTCCCTTGGCATACCTGTTAGAATGGTACCTGGATATAATATTTCCCATTGTTCTCGATCTATAGGGGGATATTCAGTTTTAATCTTCCAAAGCTCAAAATTCTGTCCATTTAATTTTCAATCTCTATTCTCGAGCTACTCGCCATTCTTTAGGCACAATCTGTAAAGATTTATGACTTATGAATCTTACTGTACTTAGGGTTTATCTTATATCCAAGGTCATTAAACCAAGCTCTAATACCACATGTTATGAAATGAGTAACACTTCCACACTAAACATAGCAGAAGAGAGGAAGAAATATTTATTCAAGAAGAAAATGAATGTTGCATGTCAAGTCAAGAAATTCAAATCTTAATTGGTAGCGAAAGGATAGTTCGAAGTCTAAGGATTCAACTTCGGTGATATTGTTTCCCCTATTGAAAAATTAACTTCCATTAGAGTAATAGTGTATCTCGCTACAACATTTGACCTAGAAATAGAACAAATGTATGTAAACACATCATTCCTACATGGGGACTTGGAAGAAGAAATCTACATGAAACAACCTAAAGTATTTGTAGTAAAGGGAAAGAATTATTTGGTATGAAAATTGAAAATATCCCTTTATGGTCTAAAGCAATCACCAAGGATGTGGTACTAAACGTTCAACATATACATCCTTAGTTTTGTATGTGTGAGAAGCAAAGTTGATCACTGCATATATTCCAAAGAAGAAGGTGGGTGTTTCATATATGTAGCAGTGTATGTTGATGACACGTTACTAATTAGAAACATCATGAACAAAAATAAAGGAGGTGAAGAAGCAGCTATCCTCCAAGTTCGACATGAAGGATCTTGGTGTAATGAACTTTATTATGGGAATGGAGATCAAGAGAGATAGAGAAACTAGAAAGATCTGGTTGAACCAGGAAAATGATATTGAAACAATCTTGAAACGTTTCAACATGCAAGATTGCAAACTTGTGAAGGTGCCAATTCATGTGGGAACAAGGCTAATTGTTGAACAGTGTCCAAGGACACGAGAGGAAATAGAGGACATGGCATGTGTTCCATATGCAAGTGTTTTTGGTAGTCTATTGTATGTGGTGGTATGCACCTGACCAGACATTTCTCATGTAGTGGAAGTGTTGAGTAGATACATGTCGACACCTGGAAAGGAGTACTAGATAGTTGTCAACAGAGTATTCAGGTATCTGTGTGGCACAAAAGACTATGCTATATGCTACCAAGGAAAACCTAGAGGAGACACTGAATTAAATGTACATGGATTTTTCAGCGTCGACTGAGATGGAGATTTGGATCGTCGAAGGTTGACCAGTGGATATTTGTTCAATATTTTCGATGGAGAAATCAGTTGGATGATTAAGCGATAAGCGGTCATAGCCTTGTCAACAATAGAAGGTGAATACATGGTAGCCACTCATGGAAGCAAAGAAGCAATATGGCTACAAAGGTTGTGTTCATGAATCAGGTTTGAGCAGAGATATTTGAATATAAGTTGCGATAGTCAAAGCGCAATATTTCTGGCAAAGAATCTGGCTTATCATTCCAATACTAAGCACATTGATGTATAATACAATTTTGTAAGAGACATGGTGGAAAGAAACAAGGTGTTGTTGGAGAAAGTAGACATGTTGGAAAAAATAGTAGACTCTTTGACCAAGTATGCGAGTGTTGTGAAGTTCTCTTGGTGCAAAGAAGCAATGGGCATTATTGCCCTAGGTCTGTGAATGAGAGTTCATAAATCTCCCGGTTTCAACAAAGAATATAACAAGAGTGAGAAATACCACATGTTAGAAAATGAGGAACACTTCCACACTAAACCTAGTAGAAGAGAGGAAGAAATATTTAATCAAGAAAGTAAATGACAAAGAAAACACATTACACAGAGATTTTACCCTAGAAACCCAAACGGGAAAACCAACATTCCTTGATCGTTTTGCTCTCTTTTTGTCTTATAACTTCAAAATAAAAGGTTACATGCCTAACCTTAGTCTACACCTAATACACAATCGATATCATACCTTCTTACTTTACAAAAGAACAACCTTGTAGCCAATTCGGCTTAAGAACAACCTTGTAGCCAATTCGGCTTACATCTACATGACCAACAACCTCTAAAACAATTTCTCTAAAGATTGTCTTTTAAAAGATTACAACATGCCTTCTTTATAAGCTTTACAGTATGGAAAACCCTAAAGAAAGGCACCCAAAAGTGGTTACATATACTCGCAGATCATTGGCTAAAAATCCCACGAATCTCGATATTTTGTTACAGTTGACTCTAAGTTGGTTTACCAGTCAATTACCAATCGAACTCCATTCGGTCTTCAGTCAGTTTCCATACACCCGCCTGTCGGCCTCTTGTTAGTTGACCTCTTCGACTTGCTATCGATTTTTTGACTTCGTCTTTACCCAGTCGATCCACCTCGACCTTCGACGTGTTGTCGATTTCTTCAACTTCGACTTTACCCGGTCGATCCACCTCGATCTTTGAATTTCACTGCAAAGAATATAACAACCCAATATAGGAAATAACTATTCTTAATTGCGGCTCATAGAGAAAATGCATCGGCCAAAAGTTCCAAATGATTTTTCTGACCTTCAATTGCAGAGGGTTGGCCAACACATCAAATAAGTTGGTCATAAAGATATTAGTTGATATTATCAATCCTTCTATTATTCTATTACAAGATTCAGATGGGGAGAGAGTCACCTAGGAACTTTCTAAACTATTAAGTAATTGGGACTTTTTTTTTATAGATGCCACTAGGAGGTCAGTGGGGAATGTGACTAGATGGAATAAAATCACCTTCATCCTCACTAATTCTTGGGCCTTTCCTACGAGACTAGGGACCTCCTTTTTCTCTCTGGATCTGGGGAAATATATGATAGTGTTGAATGTTTATGGCCTTTGCATGGATAGGGAAGACTACCCGAATAGAACTTTCAAAAAAGATAATGCACAAAATGGATTGGTTGTGATAGAGGGAGACTTGAATTTCATCTTAGGAGCATTAGAATTTTGGGGCTTGACTACTCAACTGGATCCTCTCTCTAGTTATTTCATTAGAAAAATGGAAGAAACTGGTCTTTTGGATATTGAACCTTCTAAACTATCTCCCACCTAGAGTAATAAGGGAGAGAGAGAAACTAGAATTGCTAAGAGTCTCAACAGGTTTTTAATCTCTTAAGCCTTCTTAGATGAAGTCATAAGGATAAAAAAATGGGTCTCCACTGGGGGAGACTCTAATCATAATCAAGTGGCATTAGAAGTGGCCCCTATAATAGAGAAACATACTAGCCCCTTCAAATTAAATCCAGAGTGGATGAAGGTGGAGGATTTTGTGGGGAAAATCAAAGTTGTTTGGAAACCTTATAATGGTAATCTACAAGAATATTCTCAAATTCAATTTCACCAAAACTTAAAAGAGGCAAAAAAGGTTGTTTCTAACTGGGCAAGGGACAAAAAGATGATAGGGTTCTTAGAGAAGTAGAGGAATCTTTAGTGGTACTCTACAATAGTGAAGGCTTTTGGTATTTGAGTGGAATTGAAATAAAGTCACTAAAAGATAAAAGGAGGATCATTATTTTGGAAAAATAGAAAGAATGGAGACTTAAGAGTAGGGCATTGTGGTTATGGGTTGGGGATGAGAACACAAAATTCTTCCACGGGTATGCAAATTGTATAAATAATATAAAGTCTATTTGGAAAATTGACATGGGAGATGGTACACGGGCTACAAATTTCAAGGACATGGCATTTGAAGTTGTAAAGAAATTTTCTTTACTTTTCAAGGAAGATACTCATGCTACAATAGAATAAGTGATCAGGATATCAAACTCATTCTTTAGTTTTGTCAATGAGGAAGATAATCGGGCCCTGATAAAGGAAGTTGGGAAAGAAGAATTGTATTAGACTTTTCTGATTTTTAAAAAGGGAAAAAGTCTTGGGCTTGATGGACCACCAGTGGAATTTTTCTTGGGAAATTATGAATTTATACAATAATGTTTACAAGGATTGGTAGAGACTATAGGAAATAAAGAAAAAATGTTGGGAGCCTTAAATACAACCTTCCTAGCATTGATTCCTATAGAAGATAATCCCGCAATCTTTGAGAAATTCAAACCCATATATTTATGCCACTACATTTACAAAATCATCTCAAAGGTCATTGCCAGAAGATTGAAAAGTGTTATCTCAAATCAAATCTCCGGAGAACAATTTGGATTCTTGAGGGAAGACACATTCATGAGGCAGTTGGGGTAGCACAAGAATGCATGCATTCAAAAAAGGTGATAAATCAAAGATTGATGGTGATGAGAATGGACCTATCCAAATCCTATGAAAAGGTAAGTTGGCTTTACATTAGACTTTTTATCATGCATTTAGGCTTTTTTCACTAGTTTTTTATTTGGATAATGAGTTGCATTTCATCAATATCTTTTGTTGTTTTATTAAATGGAGCAACAACCCCTTTATTCAAATCAAGGAGGGGCCTCAAACAAGGATGTCCACTATACCCCCTTCTCTTTATTTTAGTAGTTGAAATATTAAGTTCTATACTTAAAGAACCAAAAGTAAATGGTAGTAAAAAGGGGGTTCCCATTGGAGTTTCATGCAATATCACACATCTACTACAAAAGGATGTCCACTATACCCCCTTCTCTTTATTTTAGTAGTTGAAATATTAAGTTCTATACTTAAAGAACCAAAAGTAAATGGTAGTAAAAAGGGGGTTCCCATTGGAGTTTCATGCAATATCACACATCTACTATTTGTAGATGATACTCTGACTTTTGGTGAAGGTACCGGAAGGGTCATTGAGATATTCAAGGGTTTTATGGATTTATTTTGTAAATAAACTAAAATGGTCATTAATATGGAAAAATCTATGATGACCTCGTGGGGGATATTTGAGTAGGAAAATAACTTTATTACTTAGGTATTTCTCTTTAAGGTGACAGATCTAGAATAGGGTCTGAAATATCTGGGATTCTATTTGAAGCTAAACAAATATAAAAAAAAGTAGTTGGCAGTCGAATATAGTGAAAGTGGAGAAGAGAATAAGCACTTGGTGCACAAATAATTGTCCAGGGGAGGTCATCTAGTTTTGGTAAAAGAAATTTTGGAAGCAATTCCAGTCTATTGGATATCACTCGCTTGGGTCCCAAAAGGTGTTATGGAAACCATTAGGAAACTTTGCTACAAGTTTATATAGTTTAGAGACCAAAAAAAGGAAGGTTTGTTGTCAGCCTTGTTATCACTCTGTAATTTGCCCAAGGCCGTGGAGGCAATCACAGAGGTAACATCAAACCACTTGGAGTCCTGGATCTAGCCATCCAAGACTCAGAGAGGGCTCTCTCTATCTGGTCTAGATTGGTTTGGAATAGGATATTAGGCTTGTTATGATAGATTTGGGTTTGGTTTTTAAATGCTTGGTTGGAACAACACGGGAAAACCACTGGGCAATGGAGTCAAAGAGGCCGAGGTGATCAATTTGCAGAAGTATCGATCTCAAATGAAATAGGGCAAGGTAGACATACTACTGGATCCAGTAAATTTGAATGAAGTGAAATAGAAGAAAAGAGAAAAGATCAATTTAGCAACAGAGCAATGAAGAATTCTGCCATTAAATATCAGAAGAAAACATTTATATTATCCCCAGTAAGAATCAGAGTGTATCTTTCAACAAATTATGTTCTTAAAACCTCTGCAAGATAATAAGGAAAGGAAAAACATATGAAAACAAAGAGACAATTTACAGGAGAAGCACTTCACCAATAGTCATGGCACATGAATCCTGAAACAATATGATCTTTGTACCCTGCAGATTTGAAAGAAGATAAGCTCTATGAACTCATTACAATAATTAATTGGGAAAGTATCCCTTCAACAGGTTCCAACCCCTATCTATTACAAAGCATTGCTTAAATAGTAAAAGTAATGCCCTAAAATGTTTGCCGGAAAAAATCAAATTTTTAAAACAAACTGAAATTAAAGTAGTTGAAATAGATATCGAATTTGTTTAAATTTAATGTGGACAGATCTCTTTCTTTGTTGTCAACAAATCAGCATTTGACTGCCAACAAATCCTGAATTTGCTCATTGGATTTTCTGAAGATAACCTTTTGATCCAAAAGATCTTCTCCTACCGAGTGCTTTTCCCATTGAAAGTTATCCTCTTAGAATACTGAAGCTGCCAAATGATTTGTTGTAGATTTGATGATGCCACATGTTCATTTGACTACCATCTGCCCCTGTACACTGCCAATTGTGCCTTTAAGATTGGCATACTTTGTTCCCTGGCTGCCATCTGTTCATTTTCTTCCTTGATAAATGTATTAGACTGCCGACTATACCCTGCTCCAATCCTCGAGCTGCTCAAAATAAGGAAAAAAGTTGCCAGCAGAGCCATGATTTTATGCTCAAACCATGGAGATATGTTTCCAACTGTTGAAGAATCAATCATGACAGCTATGCAACACATTTGCAAAACCTTAAAAATAACAAGATCCCCTTCTCACCTTCAGTTTAAAAGAAACAAACTGATGATGGATTTTCCATGAATTAGATAGATTTGTACAATTTCTTCTTTGTTGAGCGCTAGTGAAGTTTTATTGCATGATACAGAAACTCCTGTAGAAGATACTCTGTTATATGTTGAATTTCTACCTCTAATTGATTCTTAGAAACTTGCCAAGGAAGTTGTCTTTAACTGCCAGCTTCCCTCCATCAAATTTGGATAAATATTTTGAATGTTGCTTTAAAATCTAGATCTAATCTCTAGTTTGTTGGCTCGATCCCTTTAAATCTGTTATGACTTCATAACTGATGCCTTGAAATGCTAGATGGTTGACTGGAAATGTGGATCTCCACTGCTAACCTGTTGTCTTCAATATGTATTTGATTTAATATTTGACTTGTTGTTCTACCACCTGTGCCACCAAATTTGGAATTTGACATGCTGATTTGGAAAACCTTGGGATTGCTGGATTGTTCCCTTGACCCCTGTAAATCAACAAATCTCGAAACTAAAGAGTTTGAAGTCAAACTCCCTCGACTGTTGCCTTGTATCTCGAATGCTAAAAATAAAACCCTCGAAATATGGAATAATGAAATTGTCGTTTGCCACTTGTGGTTGGAAAAGTAGGATGCTCTGTCACATATGTTCCTTGATGATTCATTCCTAAACATTTCCCGCAGGGCATTGTTCCACCAAAACTGCAGGAAGCCCATCTCCCTCTGATATAAAAAATCCTTCAATGTTTGCAAGTCTTCTTCAAGCACATCAGCATCAGATTGGAAAAATGCTCGAGAGAAGGACCTCCATCCAACATCACGAGGAGCAATCCATTCAGAAAAGCTTGCAAAAGGCCCATGACAATTTGATCTCTTATCAGAGGGACTGCCTCCTGTGTATTTGACTGTAAAATAGGCCCAACAACCAACGATGGATAAATGGAAATGAGATCAAGACCACTTTCCTCTAAATAATGCCAAGCATTTTTCTCTGAAACTGTTTTTTCCATGCAATACCAATTCTGGGTTACTTTACAATATTATGGGTCTAACCAACATCTTTCAGATATCCTTTGCAACCTGGGATAGAGAAAATGGTATCAAACAATGACAAAAGTTTTTCAGGGGCATCATTGATTACAGATGCCACAAAAAACCAATGAACCTTCCAGGCTATTTATCATATCAATCTGCTTTTCAAATGCTGCGCTGGACACTGCCATCATCCCATGTTTTTTGGTTTTGCTTTCTCAGTATTTACTCCATTTGAGATCTATACATTCCTGTTTCATAATCAGAAAGACCAGAGTATTTGACCAAATCGATTATACCCTTCTAACGTGACTGCCGCAGGGTTTTTGATGAGGGCTCCACACTTAACGTTAACTAAATTCGAGATTCGACCAGGGCTCTTGACATACGACCATAATGTTACTTTGAAGTT
>SNQJ01S0039367.1:116986-136716 GCA_010110895.2 Picea sitchensis
TAGGCTTAGATAGATTCGAAAGAAATTTAGTGTCCATGATAAGCACTTTTCTGTCTAGGGTTAAGGTCAAACCTTAGAGGTCGATCTACTTGTCCGCAGGAAGATTTTCCTACAACAAATGTAATGTGTGTCAATGAAACAAGGGAGAAACAGTGAAATCTCCGTCCACACTACAACCCATCACGATTACACCTGCTATTTGGAAGGACATATTTACGGATTTTATTACAGGCTAACCCAAATGGGGAAATAAATCAGTCATCATGGTGGTTGTTGATCGCCTTTCCAAGTATGCTCATTTCTATTCTCTTCAACACCTGTTTATAGCATCCATGGTGGATCAAATTTTCATGGATCAAGTCTTCAAGCTCCATGGCATGCCACACTCTAATGTTTATGATCGTGACCCCACTTTCACAAGCAATTTTTGACAAGAACTGTTCAAGCTACAAGGCACCCAATTGCATCTTAGTATAGCTTATCATCCCCAGACTGATGGTCAAATTGAAGTCGTCAACAAGTGTTTGGAAACATATTTGAGGTTTTTTTCCTTGGAAAAGAAAAATCAGTGGGCTCAATGGTTACCCCTAGCCGAATGGTGGTACAACACTTCATACCATACAACTACACGCATGACTCCTTTTGAAGCGGTATATGGACATAAGCCACCTTCAGTTCTCTCATACTTACCGGGTGTCTCGAAGGTCCATGCGGTTGACCAAAAACTTACAGTTCGAGAGGCCATTCTTCGTACCCTCAAAGAGAATGTTCTCATGGCACAAAATCGCATGAAGAAAAAAGCAAATCAAGGTCGCTCTGAACGTCAATTTGAAGAAGGGGATCAGGTGTTTCTTCACCTGCAACCTTACAAGAAAAATTCCCTCAAGGTTGAGCATTTTCAGAAGCTAGCACTCAAATGTTATGGTCCTTATACAGTTCTCAAGCATGTGGGATAGGTGGCCTATCAAATAGCTTTGCCCAGTCATTTGAAAATACATCATGTTTTTCATGTTTCCTTCTTAAAGAAGGCAATTACAATTAAGTGCCAAATTCAAACCAATCTTCTCGAGTTAGACGAAGAAGGATCCATTTGGCTATAGCCACAAGCATTTTTGGACCAGCGTGAACATCACCTGCGTCAGAGAACCATCAAGGAAGTGTTAATGCCACTTGGGAACCAGCTACCATTCTGCAACAATTTCCACATCTTCAGCCTTGAGGACAAGGTTGTTTTTAAGGGGGAGGACCTGTTAGGGTCCTAACCTGCACATAGGTAGAACAATATATTCAGATGTAATAAAGGTCAATATTAATAAGGCCTTGCAATAAAATAGAACAATTCGAATGTAAGAAGACCTAATAGAAGCTTCCGCTTCTAGAAGGATATTCCTCTAGATGCTTCTTTTGATAGACATATTTAGTATAAATAGGAGTCAAGGATATGAGAACCCTAGTTTGGATATTATTGTAATAGATCTCTTCTCTACTGGAGGTTTCCCCCTCGAAGAGGCCCGTGAACATTGCTCTCAGAATCAAAGTGTTATTTATGTTGTTATTCTCATATCATTTCAGTGTTATTGTGGTGATTATTCTGGTTATATTGTTGTTATTCTGCCATTTCTAGGATTTTATTTATGTTCTGAATACTTTTTATATCTGGTATATTACAAATAGCATAGATTTTTCTTGAATCTTTTCCTTTGTATGTCTTGGATGTTATAGTCTTGAAGTTCCACCTCCAGCCCTCACAACCCACTTATTGCACATAAGAGACAAAATGATACCATTCTACTTCTCTTCCTAGTGTTAGAATCCTAGATATACCTTGGAGATAAACTGATATATGACAAAATAAACCATATATAAATATTTATGCATGAAATACAAACATTCACAGGGAAAACCAATGACCTATTAATTCAAATGAAAAAAGTACATCAATGCAATTACCTCATGGTGTATATGCACTCCTCTTCTCCCCTTGCTCATTGCTCCTCCTCATCTCTTCAACCAAGCTAGGAAAACTAACTACAACTGATATAGATGGAGAAACACCTCTAAATTTTGGCCACATAGATTTGTAAATGATTCTTCTTCCTCATGCTCAAGATTTTTCTACTTTATATAGATTCTTAGAAGAGGCTTGGGAGAGATACTATATCTTCTAGAGACCAATGAAGACTTGAATGTTGTGAGTTCCAAGGATCATTCCATGAAGAATGAACCCACACCTTTCTTTCCTCTTTGAAACTCTACGAATATATAAACTTATAGAGGTGTTACTTGTTGTGAATTGATGAAAATTGACATGTCGCTAATTGTCCCATAGAATACTAGTGACACCCCTCAAAATTGTTTGAATATTGAGCCAGAGTTGTGTCTTGGATTTCATCTTATATTGTATTCCTCTATGAATCTGTAGGGTGGAAACTAAGGCTACAACAAATTCCCCCTAATGTGTGAGGCGAAAAAAGGAGTGGGTGGTCGAAACAAATTACAATAAAATAGTATCCATGTGAGGTAGTGTCAGATGAGAGAAAAGAGGTCTGAAGTTCAAAGAGTAATTGCAGTCAAACATGAAGGATAAAATCATATATATACCATTCCCAAGGTAGAGATACTCATACTATGAGTATCATCAAAGTATGGTCACCAAATAATATACTATGGATCCATGACATGAAATGTAATACTATGTAAAATAAATAATACATGATGAATCCATGAGATGAAAAGTAAGACAATGGACATGAAAGAATACATGATGAATCCATGTCATCAATAAGATCATAGATACAAGAAAATACAATGTATATCTATGTCACAAAATATACATCAAGAAGACAATGAGCACTAAGGAGAGTTCCCTCAAAGTCTTCAAAGTATTCATAGACAAGTGATATACTCTATCACAACCTGGGAGGGAATGTTATAAAGGAATGATGTGGCCCCAAACCCAAGGTCATCTTTGTACCAAACCCCAATTGTACAAATATACAACATTTGAACTGATTAGTTGATGTCGAGCAAGGTAGAAACCATTTAATTACTCATCATTGATGTATACCATTAACAAATATGAGGGGACCCACCTCTTGATATTACGGTAGCTACAAGAAGTATTAACCTCTAAATGTAATCTTTGACAAGACTAGAATATTCCAGGAAGCAAGAAAAAACCTTATTAGTTGGGTAATAACCCTAGAACACAAGTCGACTGAAGAGAATAATTTATATTAAATTATTATCCTTCAGAAGAATAAGTCGGCCCAGTTAGGTAACTTGGAGGACTATAAATAGAGGGAACGTGAGATTATTTTCACTCACTAACTCTCACAACTGCATAAGGAGTAGTGGTGTGCATGATTGGTGGAGAGTTGCAGTTGTTGCAGTGGTGACTTGGTCTATGGTTATGGTTTGGAATTTCTTCCTGGTATGCTAGCTCTGGAGAGAGTTACGTTGCCTTGGTTGGCTATTGGTTATATTCTTTTATTCAAGAAATATTATGTTTTTCAAGGTTATCTTTCTCAGGGGTGTCCTTTGTGCCTATGGTTGGGTGAAAATATAGTGATATTGTCTATGGTGAAACGAGCATACCTATTATTTTAACAGGTTATGGGCCCACACTATCTTCAAACAGTCTAACCAATGGAAGGTATATTGGGAGGATTTTCTTAGTTGCAGTTGCAATTGTAGTCAAAGTTTTTTTGGAGCAACGAAACCCTAACTCTCTTGTTGAGGAACCTTAAATGAAGCGCTTGACCTAATTCATGGATAGACTAGTGTGCCCTATCCAAGAGCACCTCCTGGTACTCTAAGCAATCCAAGGCATCAATTTTGATTTTTTGGTCAAAGTCAAAGGTTGACCAAGTCAAAGTCAAATGTTGACCAATTCAAAGAAGTCGCGTCTTACTCTATGAGGTTAGAAAACAATTTAGAAGGGGATTTAAAATTTAGAGCATGGAAGACAAGGATTGACCTCATCCTTGCCAAGAATAATGTCCTGGATATCGTGAAAGGAAATATCATGGAACTACACTTTGAAGTAGGAAGAGAGAAGGAACCTCATAACATTGCAGCACTAGAGAAGTTCAAGGATAATGACATTAATGCTATGAGTATCATAGTGGAATCTGTAAAGGATCACTTGATACCCTTCATTTCTCATCTAGACTCATGCAAGAAGATGTACAATGCCCTATCAAAACTTTTCTCAGTCAAAAATATTGGAAAAGTGATGAGTTTGAAGAATGAACTTCGTGACACAAAGATGACAAAGGATGACACCATAGATTCATACTTTGTGAGGATTTCACAGTTGAGAGATGAAATACAAGTTATTGAAGAAGCCATCCGAGAAAGGAAGTTGTGAACATAGAACTCAATGGTATCTCTAGATCATGGGATGCATTTGTTGCAAGTATGAATAAAAGGAAGGAGTTTACAACATTAGAAGAACTTTGGACATGTTGTGAACAATAAGAGAAAAGGTTAAAATATAAGGGAAAACCTTAGAAGCAATAAGATGCTCAAGCCTTTGCAACAAATTTTGAAAGACATGTATGTAAGAAAAGATATGGTTCAATAAAGAAGTTGAAAAGAGATATGTCAAAGGTACAATGCATTGAATGCCATGATTATATCCACTACAAAAGGAATTGTCCTAAACTAACAAGGAAGAGAAAAGAGAGAATCACACATAAACTACCAATGATGAAGAACCCTCAAACAAGACAAAGCATGATGAGACAAATTTATTCTATTAGTCATCCCTTACTGGAACCCTTGAATATAACATTCGGTTTATTGATAGTGGAAATTCAAGTCATATGACAGGTGACCATCGAAATTTCTCAAGCATGAAGGAGAAGGAGACACCTCATAAAGTTGAGCTTGGAGACAATAAATCGTATGCGGACAAGAGAATTGGAAAAGCTACTATCAAAATGGAATCACATAACTCTATCCATCTTAGTGATGTTTTATATGTTCTTGGTTTGAAAAAAAATCTAGTATCTATTTCATTTTTGGAAGAGAAAGGATATAGAGTATCTTTTGTGGATGGAAAATTTCTTGTATGGTCTAAAGACTCCAAGATAGAAAATGATATAGTTTTTGGAACCTATGAAGGAAGGTTATATAAACTCCCAAGTCAGAATATTCAAGCCCTAGTACATGAAGAAATAAACCCTAGTGAGTTATGGCATAGAAGTTATTCTCACCCTCATTATCAATCATTTCCATCCCTGAAACATATGGTTGTAGGCATACCAGAATTACAATTAGTACATGAATCTATGTGCAGAGAATGTGCACTTGCGAAGAACATTAAGAAACCTTTCCCAAGAAGTGAGAATAGATCCAAATGGATCTTAGACCTAATACATTTAGATGTATTTGGACCTATGACAATGAGGGCTCTAGGAGGATCTCTTTACTATGTAACATTTATAGATGACTTCTCAAGAAAGACACAGTTGTATCTGTTAAAGGATAAGGAAGAAGTATTTAGAAAATTTCAGGAATTCAAGGCTAAAGTAGAGAACCTATCAGACAAGAAGATCAAGACAATAAGATCTGATAATGGAGGATAATACACCTCCAAGGATCTCATTTCCTTTTGTAAATAAGATAGAATTAGGAGGGAGCACATTGTCCCTCACAATCCTCAACATAATGGTGTGGCTGAAAGAAAGAACATAACCATTGAATAATTGGCCAAGGCAATGATGAATGATCATAATGTATCTATGTTCCTATGGGGAGAACCAACTATGACAATTGTTTATGTTCATAATAGAAATCCACATAGAATATTGAATAATACGACTCCTGAAGAATCCTTCTCAGGAAAGAAGCCAAGCATTGAACAATTGAGAATCTTTGGATGTCCTTTATATATTCATGTTCCCAAGGATAAGAGAAAGAAGTTGGAACCCTCAAGAAAGAGAGGAATATTCGTTGGTTATAGTGAATCATCAAAAGCGTATGTAATTTATGTTCCAAGTCAAAAGAAGATTGAAATAAGTAGAGACATAATTTTTTATGAAAGGATTGCATTTAAGAAGTCTATATAAGAATCTATAGAATCCAACGAAGAAGAGGAACATGAAGATACCAAAGAAGAAAGTACATGTTCTCCAAATAACCTAATGAAGAAAAAGAATCACCACATGAATATGTGGAACCAATTGTTATACCTAAGACAAGAAAATATCAGCATGGCTTGAAACTACTTTGAAGGAAGAATAAAATCATAAGGCTCCCATTGTTACTTTAAGACAAACCAAGAAACCCAAAAGGTTCACTAGTTATGCGGCACTCATGACAAGTTTGATTAATGCAAAACCTTACACCTTTGAGGAAGAAATTAAGAACAAAGAATGGAAGGAGGCCATGATGGAAGAATACCAATCCATCATGAAGAATGATATATGGGAAGTTATACTGAGACCTAAAGAGAATTTTGTAGTCATTTCAAAGTGGGTATATAAGATAAATCATGTTGTAGATGGAGGTATTGGTAAGTACAAGGTGACATTTGTGGCTAGAGGGTCCTCCAGTAAGAGGGAGAATATTATGATGAGATGTTTTCTCTAGTTTCTAGATATACATCTATTAGACCCATAATATCTCTAGCATCTTCCATGGGTTGGAGTTTGCATCATATGGATGTAAAGAAATCCTTCCTCAATGGAGTGATTGAGGAAGAAGTATATATAGAGAAACCTCAAGGTTTTGAGGTACACCCAAAAGAAACCCATGCATGCAGATTGAAGAAGGCATTGTATGGATTCAAGCAAGATCCAAGAGATTGGTATGCATGCATTGATAGCTACTTGACAAGACTTGGATTTTCCAAGATTCATGTCGATCCAAATATCTATTAAAAAGTTGTGAATAATGCACTTGTTATTCTACTATTATATGTTGATGACTTGTTCATGACAGGTGTAGAACCTCTCATTATTCAATGTAAGAAGGATCTATCCATTGAATTTGATACGAAGGATCTTGGTCTCATGCACTACTAGTTGGGACTACAAGTGTGAAAGAAGTGTGGTGAATTCTTCCTAGGACAAGGGAAGTACATTCTAAATATCCTTTGGAAGTTTGGGATGATGGATTGAAAATCCATAGAAACTCCCATGGTAACATATTTGAGGAATTTGAGAGACTCTGATACTAATCCAATAGACTCATCCTTATACCGACAATTAATTGGCTCCTTGATGTATTTTATAAATACTAGGCCGAACATATGATTTGATGTGAACATGTTGAGCCAGTTCTAGGTGGAACCTATACAAGAGCATTGGGTGGTTGCAATGCATATCTTGATATATCTTCATGGGACAATAATGTATGGTTTGAGATATGCAACAAATAGTGAAGTAAAGTTGCATGGATTTACCTATTCAGATTCAGCAGGGACTATGGAAGATAGAAAGAGTACCTCTAGACTTGGTTTCAATTTGGGTTTTGCTATGATTTCATGGGATAGCAGAAAAAAAAAAAAGTATATTTCACTCAAAACTGCATAAGTAGAGTATATTGCAACTTGTGATGCTTATACAAAAGTAGTGTGGCTTTGTAATCTGGTTTCTAGACTATTTGATCAGGTTGTAGATTTGATCATGATATATTGTGATAACCAAAGTTGTGAAAATATATCAGAGAACCCAATGTTCCATGACAGGTCGAAGCACATTGAGATCAAGGATTATTTTCTCTATGATAAAGACTAGAGGGGAGTAGTTGTTTTCTAGTATATATCCATTGATGAGAATACTACAAATATTTTGATGAACTTTTTGTCCAAGATAAAGTTTGCATACTTGAGGGACAAATTTTGGATCATGGGTATTTCTCTCTTGGTTGATCCAAAATGGAACTAGGAAGGCCAAAATTTCAAATCTCTCAGAATCATACGAAACCAGCGCCTTCGTGTAGGGCTCGTCATGTCGATTCTGAAAGTATGTTTTTTTTTCAAAAATGGACATTGTATGGTGAAGTTATCATGATATGAAATTTTTCCCAAACAAGAAAAAAGTCAAAGTCAACATTCAGACATTGTAGTACTGATGTCAGTAGTACATCAGCATGACGGGGAATATGATGTCAATATGTTGACATGGAAGCACTAGGAGGTGACATGTGTCAGACAATTTTGGTGTTTTTTGTTGCTGATGTGGCGGATGACTATACAATATGGGTGTTGATGTGGAAATATGTACAGTGACATGGCAAGGTATGAATGATAGGTGGTAGTGACGTGGTAAGATCCAAACATGACATGTGGTAGGTGTGTTGAATTTTCAAACGAGTTGGCAGGGTGAGTATGTTGTTGACTATGTACAGTGGTGAATCATAGGGTGACACATGGCCCAATCATAGGGCACCACGTGGAACCCCATACGAGGCCAATGAGGGACAATTCAAAAAAAAATTCCCCTTCCTATGGATCGAACCCTTGACCTCCTGGGAGAACAACGACTTCATAAACCACACACCAATCATTCGTTCTACGCTATTGCTTGTTTATACAAATGGTGAAATATATATTGGAATTGGTATTGAGCCGAGTTTGGTGGTTGTAGCACCCAGTCGGTAGGGCCAGCCCATCGACCAAGGTGCTATACCACAGAGTAAACCTTCCATGTGAACAAGTGCATGACCATGAGCCAGCTTGGGGGCACAACAAGTGTTTGACCTAGCTCGAGGTCACATGGCACTTGCACACAACCATGGGCAGAGGAGTAGGGCACATGCGCTTAGCGCATGGCCACATGGGCATCCATACGACCAAGGGCCTAGATAAAAGGGGGTGGTTCATATATTTTTCAAAAGTGGGTTTTTTAACCTATAGTATTTGGATTTTATGGTTGATTGGTCTAATTTTAATGTGATTTTTCCCATTATTGGAGGATCTAAAGCCCGATTTGAGGCCAACTTTTGGGAGGAGGTTGGTATGTGAACCCTAATCAAAAATATATATAAACTAGGTATTTTTGACAGTCCAAAGAGGTCCAAAATAGAAAAATGATGAAGATTGTTTGAAGCTTAAAGACATTTTTATGCAGGGAATCCATTGAGGAAGAGAACTTTAGAGGCAATTTCCGAGCAATATGATCAACCTTTTTTAGTGTCGTTAGTTGTGTTGGATTTTTGAGGTCGATCAGAACACAACCATACCAGTTTTTAATCCAATCGATGTACTTTTGAAGCATTGAATATTAATAACAAATCCTCCCCCACTGAGACAAAGGCCCAGAGACATAGGCAACTTTGTCGAACTCTGTTAACAATATTTGTCATTATGGTTTTTTGTTCTTAATGTTCATTTTCATTTATTCATTCTTTATGATGGCTGAAAAATTATTTCGTTAAATCTTCTTCTTCTCTCCATTTTCTAAATGGTAAATCAACTCATGCAAAATACTTAACCAAGTCTTTAAAAGATCAATTTCAAATCAAGTGGTATTAGAGAAGGTTGACATTTTGTTGTTTTGAGTTTTCATTATTACCAAGGAAAAGCTAAGTCATCGTGAAGGAGAGATTGTATAAGGAGATTCTGAGGTTGGGTCAAGAAAGAGGACATATCAAAGTGAGAAGATGGCATCGGAAGAAGGAATTTCTCAAAATGAAAGAGAGTTTCAAAGAAATTTCTTTTCCATATCGGAGATGGTAAAAGTGTTGTATGATGATTACTTGGAACGGAAGAGACATGTTCAAGGGGAAACTTCAAAGAAAGAAAAAAAGAAGAAGGAGAGGAACCTCCAAAATATCCTCCTTCACATCCTTCATCTCCATCGTCTTCTTCTTCTTCAAGTACAAGTTCAAATAATACTTCTTCAAGAAAACATTCTCATAAACATAAGTCTGATATGCCATTACTTAAACTTGATGTAAAATTTGTTTTGACCATGTATGATGTCGAAGTTAATGCTACAAAACTTGATGACTCAGATAGACAGATGGAGGTATATTGTAATGTACAACAAATCATATATTAGGAAACCAAAATCATATTGGCATCCCTTCATCTTGAAGGCACAACTATCATCTAGTGGCAAAGTAAGATGCAACATGGAACTCAACAAGTTGGTAAGATTTTTTCATCATGGCATGATTTTATTTCATCACTTAGAAAATAGTTCTATCCATTAGGATCTAAGGAAAAGGATTTAATTGAATGGAAAAGTCTTCATTTAAGAAAAGGACAATCGGTGCAGGAATATACATATGATTTTTTTAATATGCCTTTGATCATAGATGTTCCATTTACTACATAAGAAACTCTTATGAAGTATATAGGAGGTTTTCCTGCTTATATTTGTAATATTGTATTTGTGTTTGGACCTAATAATATTGATGAAGTTTTTGTCCAAGCAACATATATTGAAACATGAAAAATTGGAGTTAGTGTATCAAGGGAATCATATTCAAAGAAAGAAGGGAAAGGAAAAGGGAATGGGAAGAAATCAAACTCAACGACAGTTAAGGAAGAGAAGCTCTCTTGCAAGCATTAAAATAAGGAAGGGCATGATGATGAACATTGTTGGAAATTTATCCCAGAGAAGAGACCAAAGTGGTTCAAAGAGAGGAAAGGGAGGAAAAAATTTGCAATAGAAACACAACCAATAGACTTGGGGTCAAATTCAAGTGATGAGTCTAAGATTACAGCAGTCGGTTTGAAAAGTAAAATTGATGATGGTTTTGATTCAAGAAGTAAATTATTTCATATAAGGGCCATTATAAAACATACTAAGATCGATACATTGATAGATAGTTGATCTCAATATAACTTAATTTTAGAAGAAGTGGTTAAACAATTGGGATTGACAACTAAATTACATCACAAACCCTATTCACTAAATTGGATAAGCAAATATCACAAATTGCACATAACAAAGCAATGTATCATAAAGTTTGCAATTACATGCAAGTATGTGGATGAAGTAATATGTGATGTGGTGTTGTTAGAAACATGCGGAATGGTCTTAGGTAGTCCTTATTTATATGATCGCAAATCAATCTTCTACAAGGAACATAATCAATATCACTTGTTTAAAAAGGGAACTAAACATGTTGTACATGTGCATAATATAAAAGAAAATCAATCTCTTCTAACAATGGAACAATTAAATAAGGCAATGTATCCAAGAAATACACCTATAATTGTGCCAAGTAATGTAGTTGATCTTAAGCATGAAAATGAGATGGTTGTAGCATAGGAGTTCAATCATAGTTTGCTTCAAGATAAGTTAATTTCGTGCAAACCTGTCAAACATATTGGTTCATTTTCAGTCATATTTCTGATAGTATTGTTGCTAATGTTTTCCACATGGATGGTAGTGGGTTCAGAAAGATGTGAACGAGTTCAAATTGCTAACAATATGATTTTAGTTGTCATGGTTATTAGGCAATTGAATTTGATGAGACAGATGCACAAGACAAAGTTTAAAGACAAAAGACAAGTGGGGAGGCCTACCCCACACTTGATATCTAGTTATTATCCTTTTGAAGGACCAAAAGGTCACAGTGGGGAGGAATAATCCAAAATGGATCCAGGAAAGCCAAAATTTTAAATTTCTCAAAATCAGACGAAACCAATGCCATCGCGTAGGGCTTGTCTTGTTGATTCCAGCAATATATTTTTTTTAAATGGACATTGTATGACGAATTTATCGCGATCTGAATTTTTTCCCAAACATGAAAAAAAGTCAAATTAAATAGTCAAAGGTTGTAATGATGACGTCAGCATGATAGAGAAGATGACATCATCATGATTTTAACATGTTGATGTGGCATCACCAGGAGGTTACACGTGTCACACATTTTTGACATTTTTAGGTGTTGATGTGGCAGATGACTAAACTGTACAGACGTTGATGTGGAATTCCATACAATGACATTGCAGGCTTCGGTCGTGAAACATGGTAGGGTACGGATGAAATGTGGTAGTGACATGGAAATATCCAGACGTGGCATGTGGCAGGTGTGTTGACTGTGCAAATGACTTGGTAGAGTGATTGTGTATGGTGGAAAATCATAGGGTGACATGTGGCTCAATCACAAGGTGCCACGTGGAACCCTGGATGAAGCCAATGAGGTCCAATTCAAAAAAATATTTCCCTTCCATCGGATCGAATCCCTCACCTCCTGGGCAAGCAAAAACTTAAAAAAAAACATGCGAACTGTCTGATCTATGTTATTGCTTGTTTATACAAATGGAGAAATATGTATTTGAATTTGTATTGCGCTGAGTTTGGGGAATGTAGTTCTTGGTCGGCAGGGATAACTCGTCAACCAAGGCAATAGACTACAGGTTAAACCTTCCATGTGACAAAGTGTGTGATGAGGAGCCAATTCGCGGGTGCAACAGGTGTTTGACCCAACCTCAGGCCACATGGCACTTGCACATGACCAGGGGCGGAGGACTAAGGCGCAGGCATTTAGCGCATGGACACATGGCCATACATACAACCAAGGGCCTAGAGAAAAGGAGTTGGCACATATATTTTTCAAACGTGGGTTTTTTAACCTATAGTATTTGGATTTTATGGTTTATTGGCCTGATTTTAATGGGATTTTCCCCATTGTTGGAGGATCTAGAGCCCGATTTGAGGCCATATTTTGGGAGGAGGTTAGGATGTGAACCCTAACCAAAAATCTATATAAACTAGGTGTTTTTGACAGTTGATATAGGTTCATAACAACAAAATGATGAATATTTTGTGAATCTTAAATCCATTTTTATGTAGGGAAGCCATTGAGGAAGATAACTTTCGAGGCCATTTCCGGGAGCTACGCTCAACCTTTTTCATTGTCATTGGTTTTGTTGGATTCTTGAGGTTGATTAGAAAACAATCAGACTAGTTTGTAATCCAATATATGTACTTTTGATGTACTTTTGAAGAATTGAATATTAATAAGAAAGCCTCCCCCACTTATACAAATTCCCGGAGGCATAGGAAACTTTGTCGAACTCCGTTAACAATCTTTGGCATTATGGTTTGTTGTTATTAATGTTCTTTTTTTTTTCTACATTCTTCATTATGGATGCATCATTCTTTCATTAAATATTCATCTTCTTTTCAATTTATAAATGGTAAATAAACTCATACAAAATAGTTAACCAAGGCTTTAAAAGATCAATTTTGGATCATTGGTTGAAAGAGAGGAGATGACTTCCTCGGTTGGGAGGGAGCACTAATAGGTGGCATCATGGACTATCAGTGAGATGTGAATCTGTATCATGCTAGTACAGATTAGAGATGGTCATACAAATTAGAGATGATTATTGCATCATGTAGGATATGATCATTCTAGTACAAATCAGATATGGTACAAATGGTTGGAGTTGTTGGTACAATGTCCTTATGAGAATCGTGCTAGTACAAATTAGATGTGGACATACAACTTAGATATGGTGCTTGCATCATGCTAGTTATGTTCATGATAGTGCAACTTAAAGATGATGTGGGTGGTCGATTGTCCTTGTACAACTTCAGTCGACTCCCATTCATCATGCCCCTCAATTATGTGCCTTCCAAATTATTCAACTATACAACTCCTCTGTCTGTGATAGTCTTGACCTAATATGGTCCCAACCAATGCATTATGAACTTTCATAGATGTTGAAAAACCTTGTTTTCATACAGTAGGACTAGGTATCCTTCCTTGAAACTTTTTCTCCTGATATGTCGGTCATTCCAAGCTTTGTCCCTTGCTTTCTATACTTCTTGGTGAAATCCCGCTAGAATCCTATTTTCTTCCATGCTCATGAGTTGAATTAACCTTTATTGTATTGTGCCTCTCTCTGTCATGTTTGTAATTGTTGCGACACATAGACTTTGTACCAAAAATTCTAATGGAAACATTGCTTCTTTTCCATACACCAATATAGATGGTGTCTTCCCTATCAACTTATTACAGGTGGTTCTATATTCCCGTAGTACCACTAATATCTTTGAATCCCAGTCACCCCTATTGACATTGAAAATATTGGTTAAGGCATTCTCTAGAATCTTGTTGAAGGCTTCCATTGTTCCATTTTCCAGAGGATGGTATGGCATACTTTTCTGATGGTAGACCTCAAATTATTCAGTCAGAGCTCTAATAATGTTTTCGATAAAGTGAGTGCCTTGGTCACTCATCAGAATCCTTGGGCATTCAAATCTGGTGAGCACGTGTTCAAACAGAAAGTGTGTTGTTGTCTCTGCACTACATTCTTTAACTAGTGTTGCCTTTTCCCATATCCAGAGTTATTCTATTGCAGTGATAATGTATCGTGCGCTTGACCTTCTTGTGGGTGGGTGAATTGGCCCAACAAAATTGATATCCCATTTTTCAAACACTTGTAGCATTACTTGTGGGTGTAAGGGAATATCATCCCGTCTGTTTGGTTTTCCAACCCTATGACAAACGTCGCATTGTTCGCAGTATTTCCTTTCATCTTAATGAATAGTTGGCCACCATAATCCTATACGCAGTACCTTCTGTGTGGTAGATTTTCCTTCATAGTGTCCTCCATCTATTCCTTCATGGGATTTTGCAATATCCTATGCCTTTCATGTTCTAGCATGCACCTTATCAATATGTTGTGTTCCCTCATTTTATATAAGTTTCCTATGCCCAACTGGTAGTCGACTGCTCTGACAACCAAATTCTTCCTCTGCACGGTGTTATGTTCATGTGGCATAGTCCCTATACTTAAATACTCAATAATGTCAACAAAATAATCATCCGCGACTTGGACTGAAAATAATTGCACATCAGGGAAGGTATCCTCTAAGTTTGTAGGATCCTCATCATTAGTGACCCTTGACAAGTGATCAAATCCTACATTCAGCTTCCTTGGTTTAAGTATGACTTCAAAGTCAAATTCTTGAAACAACAATAACCATCGATAGATTCTCCCCCCTAACACTGGATTTTTGACTATGTACTTAATGGATGAATGATATGTTAACATATTAAAATGTTTTCCAAGTAGGTAATGCCTAAACTTTTGAAGTGCATACATCATTTCCATACCTTCTCGCTCTGTAGTGTTGTAATTTTTCTTAGAGTCTGACAATTTTCTGCTTGCAAATGCTATGGTATGGCCCAAATCCCTTGCTCTTGGTTGCACCAGAATATCTCCCAGGGATATGGATGATGCATCGACATGCACATGGAATGTATTCTCCCAATATGGAAAGACTAAGATGGGTGTTGTGACCATCTTCTACTTCAGGGTGTCCAACCCTTGCCGACAGTTCTCATTCCACTGGAATTTAGTATCCTTCTTGAGCAATTTCTCCATCAATGCAGTGATCTGCGCATACCCCTTTATAAACAAATTGTAATATCATGTATGTCCCAATGTGGCTCGCAGCTGGTGCATTGATTTTGGTGGTGTTAAATTCATAATTACTGCAATCTTTGCAGGATCTACGATCAAACCTTGTCTGCATACTATGCGACTCAATATAATTCTGAAGGGTGTTCCAAATATACATTTCTTAATGTTCAAGGATATTTGGCATTGCCTGCATCTTTCTAACATCATACTCAACACCTCTACATGATCCTTCAATAGGTTGTACACTTCCCAATCATCCAAATATACCTTTAGAAACTGATGGATGAATTCTTTAAAGGCAACAATGACTAATCTGGAAAACATTGTTGGTGAATTCTCCAGTCCAAAAGGCATGATTATGTACTGGTAGGATTCCCATTTTGTTGCAAAGGTCATCTTGTACTGATCTTCTTGTGCTATATTTATTTGGTGGTAGCCTGAGAATCCATCGGTGAATGAGTATGCTTCCTGACCTCCCACATTTTCTAGGACTTCATCTGTAAAGGGTGTAGGGGAGGGGTCATGTAGGCAAGAATCATTGAGCTTTCTTAGATCTACATAGATTCTTATACCTCCTTGATTCTTCTCTTGAACTACCATGGAGCTTTTCCATTCTGATTATTCTATTGGTTCTAAGATTCCTACTTCCATCATTATATCAATTTCTGCTCTTACTTTCTTCTTGTATATGGGGTTCAATTTGTAAGGCCTTTGTCTGACAGGTCTTGCCTCCGGTTTGAGAGGGATATTTATCTCTCCAAGTTCTCCTGCAATACCTTTCATTTTTGTGAAGGTAGTTGAGAATAGGTCACTGTACTCATGAAGTAACTATGTTATTCTTGCCAATGTTTTCTCATCCCAGTAATCCCAAATACTAGCCATCTTGGGATTCTCCTATATTCCAATATTGGCCTTCTTTACTTTAATCGATGTAGTGAATTATTTTGTTGATAAGGAGGGCCCTACTACCCCCCTTTCTCCTTCGAACTCTAGAATCTGGATATTTTGTGGATCTTCTTCGTCTGGTATGTCTTCTTCTACATGATAGCATGACAACAATTCTTTGATTGTCTGCCTATTATGTTGTTGATATTCGGTCATAAGGTCCAGCTCTGGTTTATCAATTAATATCAAGCCTCTAATCTGTCTTAAATAGAAATCGATGTTGGGGTTCTCATGTTCGAATGAGAATGTGGCTATGAAATTTTGTTGCAATATTGTCCATTAAGTGGTACCTCTGCACAGTTCTTGGTCTACATACCATTTTTCCGGAATTCCTTCCGGTGTGTGAATGAAATAATGAGGCCATTCCTCAGGTGGTATGATCCTCCACTATGTTCTGCATTGTTCCAAGTGTTTTGTAGGTGTTCTATTTCCATTTTATTTATGAGATGCTCTCCTCTTTTGTTCTTCACTGAATCTGATGCGCAATAGTCTTTTGCATTGGTACCAATCCTGTATATTTTGTTTGTGCGCACCCCACCATCTTCCAGATGTAGCCTTAAGTGCAATGTCGAGAGATAAAAATATTTGGTTGTTTGATACTTCCTCCTCATATCTCATTAGGAATTCTTCCAAGTCATTGATTCCATGAAAACTTGGAGATTCTTTGATTTATGTCCCAACCCACCTTACTGAACGGTCTATTCATGCACATATTCTGGTTGCGACCTCATGTAGGCGTTGTTTCCAACTCTCTAGAACTGTGTCTGAGTCAAAATCACATGATGTGATACTTCTCCATCTAATTACACTATCGAAAGTTGGATTAATGTATTATTTAGCACATGCGGTGGTCCAGTATAGTTGGTTAATTTATTCCAAATCTAGACATGTTGGTTCCATAAATATTTTGACTTCAGATCGATCTAGGGGCATGATAACCCTATATTGTCCTGACTCAAATGTCATCTTCCTGGTCTTCAGGTTGATTATTGTCTGATTTTCAAACACGCAATCCAATCCCAGTAATGTTGGAAATGGTGTTGTGTCATCCACGATTTCGATCACTTCGAAGTCTGCATTAGTGCACACTCCATCCGGATCTATTGTCACTCCTTTCAACCTCCCTATTGGTAGAACTTTGTGTTGGTTTTATAACTTCATTTGGACTAGTGAGTCACCTAAGGTAGGTTCTCCCATGCATTTCCATGTCTTTTTGGGTAATACATTCACTTCAGATCCCAAATCTAATATCACATTGCCCATGTTAAAATATTCGATGTTGGAAATCAATCTAAACTCTTTGTTGGTTCTCCTTATGGCATGGATGTGATTGACTGTCCTATGTTATAAATTTCCCTTAGAGTTTGTAGTACATCTATCTAACAGATTCTGTAATATTATAAAAGATGATCGATCCTTAAATAATTGAATGCAGGATTGCAAGAAAGTTTTAATACAACTTACTTGGTTTCTCGGGTGGACTTCATTGGTATGGTCCAATTCTAATGACATTTCATACGTTGGGACATCTTGGGTACGATGCGCGGTAGATGTAGATGCAACATTCTTCTTGAGAAATTATTGTCTGGCCTCCTTAAAGGTATCCTTCTCCTTTCCTGCATCAAATCACTTGGGTGGCTTGGTATTCCTCTTAATCCATTGGTGCTTTAGTGGTTCCTATTTAGCCACATCATCTCTTCTTTCAGAACCTTCGCGCGTCACTATGTTGATGTTCCTGCTATCTTATCTAGATTCTGTAAATATCCACTGTACGTTCTAATTATTTTGATTATGTTTTTCCTTTATCTTCCCCAACAGTGTTGTGCAATCCTCTGTATCTTGATTTGTTGCACGACAATACATGGATGTCGCAGGTGGTAGTGGACATTCTCTTGCATAGTGCCCTGGTTGTTGGAAGTTATGGCACACTACTAAACCTCTTTCACGTCCAAACCCTCCTCTCTCTTGTCCTCCTCCTCGGTACCCAACATGATCTCTACGCGGTGTATTGTATTGAGGTACCTGATTATACTGTGTAGGGTTATACTACAGCTGCGCAATGTTATACTGCTACGGAACAATATTATATTGTGGTGGTACCTGATTAAATTGAGGTGAATCTTGTACTGTCATTATTTCATCTTGCACCCTATATGTGTTTGACGTCCTTTCCCTCATCAAATCCATTGTTCTGTAGTCTTTTTCATCGTGCCCTACTGACTTGCAAAAAGTGCAGTATTCATTCTTTGGTACTGTCTAGTATTTATGCATCATGGGACAATGATATGGATCATGCCCGTGCATCTTTCAAATTTCACATCAGGGTCCTCCTATTGGAAATGGATTTAGAATCTCTGTTGTCATATATTGCGTGAATGTTGGACATTCATTCTTATGGTGCCCTTATGTTCTACATGTGGTACACCAAACAAATTCTCACTTTTCCTTTCCCTTATTATGATTGAGTTGAAAGGTAAGATCATTCAGATCCTCCTTCAACTCCTCTATAGTTGGATCTGTCTTGTAGTACTGATTATCCTCCATTTGCAAGGCTTCCTACAGAGCCTTTGCTTGAGATTGGGATTTTTGTTTTCTAAGTGGGTATTTCAGGTTTGGTTATAGAGAATTCACAAACAGAATCTTATGTTGCATGTCAGTCATGGCATACCTCAATTTCCCTTTCAAACGTTTAAATCACTGGTCAATTTCCTAGACAGATTATCCTAGTTTCTGTTAGATTTTTATCATCTCATTCATATATTGATCCTCTGAGCTCAGCTTCTAGAACTCATTAATCAATAATTTATGGATGTATGTCAGTGTCCATGTCATCCCAGGTGGACTTTGTTGATTAAGGTTGGTTTTCATTGATGTCAACCCTTGAAGAAATCCCTGTAGCATAAAGGTTGGGTAATGGACCCAATATTGTTTGATGTAAATATGACTCATTATTGTCTTGTCATGGTTGATAATAAGTAGAAATGGATTAACTCCAAAGTGGTCACCTTATGGTGAAATCCCTCACGGGAAGACGCTTTGTGGGTTGAGTTATCCTAGAAGTATGGTTACAGAACCCATTCTTATTTATGGAATAATGAGATGAAATTCAGTGAATTTGTCAGTGAAACTATCCTATATGGATAGTGCTTGTTATTCCATTTCTAGTGGTATGTGGAACGTCACATAACTCCTCATGGTTAGAGAGTTATGGCCATGAGAAGTTGGAGAACCTAGGTTTGGGTAATGGACCCAAGTTTGTTTGATTGATAATGGTATGCGTTTTGATATATTTTCAGGTAATACTATTCTATATGGATAGTACATGTCATTTCGTTTCTGGTGGTATGTGGAACATCACATAACTCCTCACGGTTTGAGAGTTATGGCCTTACGAAGTTGGAGGACCCTCATATGTCATCTAGAAGCCCCAAAA